>JBAIZL010000108.1:495000-557500 GCA_036971475.1 Prosapia bicincta
ATTTTGTAAATTACAAATTTTTTTCTTCATCATTTCAAAAACGTTTATATATTTATTTGACTTGTTGGGAGACTCCTGTCTATTTAAATTATTCTGAGAAAAAATAGGTTACATAAAGTTCTCGTTTAAATTTTCAAAAAAAAAATAATAATTTAACAATATTCTTTAAGAAGTAACACTTTAAAACTTTTGACAATGTTAATTTAGAATTAAAATAATATATAGCTTCTGCAAATTATCAGACAACGTTTGGTCAGGATGCACTTGTAACTTTGTATACTCTAAGAGTCTAAAAATTACTTGTAGAACAAACCTTGGGGTATTACTTGAAGCTTGGATTATTTACAAATCCGCAATATTACTCAGCTTACGAATCTAACATCATTAAAGTTTTACAACCTAAGCACAAGCTACATATTAAACTTTAAAAAACTCATTTTTACTTGGTATTAAATTTTGAATATTGCTGTTTTTATAAATTTAAATAAGACGTCTAACAATTTATGAAGCAACCCAGTTGCCGTCTCCAATCAAGGCTAGATCAAATGAGACAGAGATTCACAAGATTTGGCACACTTGGTCAGCAGAAACCCTCCTTTACACTTTAAAAACAGGAAACTTTGATTTTTTACCAGTATTATTAGTAAAAATCCCAACCCAAAACGATGTCCAATGCCTCTTTCAGAAATTTTTTTTTTAATTCGGCCGATTTTACGGCAGCTAAAACAAACAAATTACTATGCAACCCAGCTGCCCGTTTTCAGAGACTCACGAGATTTGGCACACTTGGTCAGCAGAATCCCTCCTTACACTTTAAGAACAGGAGCCTTTGGTTGGTTACCTGATTTATTAGTAAAAATCCCAACCCAAAACGATGTCCAATGCCTTTTTCAGAAAAAAATTCTTTTTAAAATTTCGGCCGATTTTACGGCAGCTAAAACAAACAAATTACTATGCAACCCAGCTGCCCGTTTTCAGAGACTCACGAGATTTGGCACACTTGGTCAGCAGAATCCCTCCTTACACTTTAAGAACAGGAGCCTTTGGTTGGTTACCTGATTTATTAGTAAAAATCCCTACCCAAACGCTGTCGAAAGAATCTTTTCATAAACAAAATTTATTTTAATATTTCGGCCAATTTTATGTTCGCTGAAACAAACAAATTATTATGCAACATGCTAAATTAGCGTCAAAATTATCAACATGTTAATATCTATTCTTCTTATATAATCCGATATGGTCTTTCCATTAACTTCTCTCGCTATACTGGTTAAAGTCACAGCAAATCAATGATTAATTCAGAACGCAAATATTTCCCCAACAATTTCAGAACGCAATAAAGTGGCACCAATATTTCCCTTTTAGAGGCGAATCTGTTGAAATGGTTGGTCGTTCAGAATTTGAGCTGTTTGGTAGCTGTGCGAAATGTAGGAGTCGTTCTGCTAAGTTTAGTCTGAATTGTGTAAGTGTTTTCAATATGATATCTAAAACAGGCCTAATCTTTATAAGTTTATCTGTGAGATTAAGAGATGACGAAAAATGTAAATATTCACTTAATATATAAAATATATTTTTTAATTAGTTTAATCTCGTTTTGTATACAGTTTTTATATTTTATAGAACTTTCTTAATCGCGTATAAAAAATTTACTTAAAAATATCCGGGATGGACAAACAAATTTAATAAATAAAATAAGAGGGAGGATCAAAAGTAAAAAAATTTTGTTAGGACTTGCTTCTTGTTAAAAAATTAAAAGTAGAAAAATGAGGGAAATACTTTAATATAATCATCGCAGAACTTGAGGGTGTGCAGAGGTTTAAATATATCACTTTATTGTGTAGTAAAGGATTTACTAAAATCGTTGGAAACTCAATAACATTGTAGCTAAAAATTTTAATTTGACAGACGATTTGAACCGTTGAAACTAGAATGAAATCCTTTTCATCCTTTCAATCAAAGGCATATTATTTTAACTTCTGTTGTCATGTGTAAGCTACAGTGTTGCTAGCTTAGCATTAAGCCAAAACGAAATCAGTGCTGATGGGCTTAGCGAGTATTACATGCTTCTAAAAATCAATACAGAGTGAATGGAGTTTTAATTTGAAGTCCGTTTTTATTTTAAATTTTTTATAGTTCCGTCTTTATAGTTAAAGAAGCAAAGTGAAATAAAAACCTGTTTAAAAGGCATAAAACACTTTAGAATAAACCTTTCTTTTAAGAATTTCTTTTAAATTACCATGTGAAATTACTTAACGCTCATAAAGTCAGTGAAGCTAGGCAGTAAATACATCTTTCCAATATCCTTGAGTATTTATTAAATCATTTCTATTAGCTTACACTCTTCTGATATATATCTTGTACAATTTTTTAGTCGTCAATAAAACACGTTTTTACTAACTCAATTAAGTTCAAATACACCTATTTTTAAACCTATAGTAGATGACAATTGATGTTAAGAATATTTTTCAAATATTTATTCAATAATTTAAACATAAAAACTTGATGTCCCGGTCGGATTCAAACTGAGGAACTACAGTGCTTGAGGTTTAACGGTGTCCCTCGTTCTGCTCTAGCACTTGACAACTAGCCTAACTGAAAACATTATCGTCTCTTTCGTAATCGCGTCTCTTTCTTTGCAGAAGCAGAGCAACACATTTAAAGATCATGTCTACATTAAACTATTACAGTATTATCATTTAGCTAATTAGAGCTAAATTAACGTTAATTAAACACGACACTGATGTTTTCTGAAGTGTTGGGTTTTAACCCTGCACTACAGCCCAGTCCAGCCTAGCGATCTCGAGGTCAGAGACACGGTTAAACCTCACGCACTGTATATTTGAGAAATCCAGCAATTTGCCACTCAGCCAACTTTCCCATAGCCAGATATCAATTATTAAAGATATATATAAATTATTCACTTTGTGATTAATTAAGATTCACCGAACGTAATGGACTACAATATTTAAGAGGGTTTATATAAAATTATAAGATAAAGGTTCCTTGCAATAGTGAAGCATTAAAAGAGGTGGATACATTAGAAGTAATAGACCACCATCAGCTTCATAAATTAGAAACGAAAAAAGCGAATAAATAGTAACAAACAAAAATAATAATCCAACACCATATACTAGGCCTATAAAGAGAGGAAAAAGGTAAATTACAAAGAAATTAGCTTTTTATTATGTTACTTAATATTGTGATACTGTCGTATGTATATACATATTTTTGTTAATTGTAATTATAAAATAAAATTTTTCTTTGTCAACCTGAGTAGGAATTTACTTAAATCTTTTTTCTACATTACTTGTTTTTTTTTATCTCGATACAACCCAAAGGTGGGCAGGACCCTAACAACGTCAGATGCAGCCTAATGTATACAATGCAATTCCAGAGCCACAAGCGGCTTGCTACACAATTATATATATTTAAACCTGCAATGAAAATTAATATTTTTTTCCATTAAATTATTTTAACCCTAATACTGGTAATAATTACGTTGTGAAGGTTGCAACAAACGTTTTCCATTGCACTGTGTTATTTATTTTACAGATTTCAATTGTTGTTCGATTCAACCGAAAGTTTTTTGTTGTTTACGAGAAAGGTTTTATAGAGAGAGACAATGGTTTTGATTTTATTTTATTCCAGGAATTATAAATCTAATTCCGGAAAATATAGTTTTAATACTAATTAACTAACTATAATTTATTTTTAACTGTAAAAAACAAGTGTGGCGTAATGTTTAATTTGAATAAATGAAACCTCTATACCAAAAATGACCTTTTCTGCAACGTGATTTGTCGGAAAATGTAAAAGGGGCGTGGCGAAGTAGTTACCGGTGTATATATTTAAGGAAAAATTTTGCTTCAATGTATTTGTATTGTACATTACCTCTGAGGATGATTGCTATGCAATTGAAATGTACATAAGGTTTTAAATAAAAGACAAAGTCATTTTTGGTATAGAGGTTTCATTTATTTATATTGTAATTTATTTGTATCTTGTTTCTTATAAAAGGTAAATTTAGTGTAATCCTTAGTGCTTTATAGTTCAGTAGCTACCTTAGTTGAACTAGGGATTTTCTTTTTCTTTCTGTCCCACTATAACATTATTCTCCTTATATTTTCGTTTGGTGTAAGAAAAGTGGAGTTATTCTGGAAATAATCAGCTGTTTATCGTCTAAAAACGAAACTTTAGAATCAGGAATCTATAATTTTTAATTTTTTATGTATTCAAAGAGTAACTAAACAAAACCTGAATCGTTTTCACACTTATTGATTCTATTACGAGGAATTATATATATATATATATATATATATATATATATATATATATATATATATATATATATATATATATATATATATATATATATATATATATATATATATATATATATACACACATATACGCCTGGAATAAGTAATTTTCAGAAGGTTTTCATGAATTATTGTCACATATAAAGTTCGGTCTTAAAGGATACACTTATATTAAAAGATACACTTTCTGTAACGGTTAGTTGATTTATAACCTACGTTCGAGGGTGACCACAGATGTAACAAAATTGGATTGGAGCAGAAACGTATTGACATCTATAAATTAAATGGCCCAGTTCTCCACTTTGAGGTCTAATTACAAAAATGAATTGGTTTTGCTCTCTTTAATGAAAAGTTTTATTTATAGGTTTTCCCTGTAATTAAAAAAAAAAAATGTATTACAAAATACAAAAAAATACAAAAAAATACACCTGTTCGGAAAACCTTCAACCTAAGGGGACGAAAATCACTAACGCAGCTAAGTAAATTAGTTACATAAATAATATTTTAGGTCGGTAATTTTTTAAGTAAAGTACGTATCATCTAACCGTACACTTGGCCCTGCGAGATTTCTCGTCTGCTATTACTGCTTAAAACATGTTACATATTCAAAATGCATCAAACAATACACATCAACAGCTTATGCAACCGATATGTCTACACATATTTCAAGATTGTTTGTTATTTCGTACCGAAGCTAATTTATCATCGAATTTATCTAATATCGACCGTCTCATGTTCTTATCATGTTTGTAGGAAAGTATTTATACTGACCCTCTACCTCCCGTCTCGCCTACTGCGATCTCTCAAGGTCAGGTCCACGGTTACGAGGTCCGCACTATATTTCCTTAATTTTATCTGGTTCTTCTTATCCCTTTTCTAACAAGAGGTGTATCTGATAGGTATATTTTTATAACCCCAGTAGAAAGTAAGCTACCCTTTCACGCGAAGTCATAATTTTTCCCTATTTCAATTAAAATGGGGTCATTATGCCTGCCTTTAGTCCAACTTAATTAAGTCCGTCATTCCTTACAAGGAGGTGCAAAGCGTAAAGACCTCTTTAAGATCACGTTGGTCTAAAGACCCTGTACCATGACGTCATAATCCCTCACTCAGTCTATCCTCTAAAACAGGGTTGTCCAACTGTCGCTATTTTTTGGGGCCGCCAATAGTTTTTCAAATTTATAAAGAAAAATTTAATAAATTTAAAAAAATTTGATCAGTGTATCTGTCAGTTGAAGCCATCTAACTTCTTTAAAATTCACCATTTTGCATCCTAATTCCAGTAACTTTAATTCCACCCCCGAGTAAATAGATTTCTCGCACCTTGCTTTACACATTGGTGTAACCCACGGTTTGGCCCAAAGTTTGATTTTCGCCCCCCCCCTCCGTTGTAAGTTGCACACTCTGCTCTAAAAACAGGTTTTGTGCTTTACTTTAAAACTACAAATATTCCTAACAATTTTATATTTTCCGTAGTCGATAAAGGCGATCTGGCCTGTATCATTAAAATAACAACAAAAATGGCGGAACGGTTTTCTGCTGTGCTTGATTAAATAATCGCTAGAGTTCGTTGTAATCGTCGCTAGGATGATACATAGTGAGTATAAAGTAAAGCCTAAACTAGCCTAAACTTAATTGAAAAATAAAATTATTGCTTATTTTTAAAGTGATGGAGAAAAGATAATTTCACAAAAATAAATACCTATAAACGATCATCTTAATCAGTTTATAATATATTTTGAAAATAATTTTTACTTTACTTTAAAACGCCGTAATGTATACTAATGCACACGGTAATTTAGTGGACGAACATCCATCTTGTGTATATTGCACAACAATGCAGCTCATCCATCACAAAGCGGTCACACGGCCTTGCACCTTTCTCACGAGGACGACACTAATGCGTCCCTATTAATTACGGCACACTTTTAAATCGTGTTTTTATTATGAAGTTGAACAATAATTTACATCGTTTATGTGAATTGCTTATGACTGACTATTAAATGGAGGCAAACATAATCCATTAGATTTGTAACTTCACGATGCCAACGAGATCCTAGCGGATTTTATTCTGAACTTTAGGAGGCATTTGATTTTAATATCTAACCATTACTAGGGTTCCCATTTTGATCAGCTCATTTAGCTTTGTACTATGGCCCTGCAGTGTCGATAATTTGACCAAATTACTTATATCTCTGTGTCACAATATACTATATTACCGCCCCATTAAGTTCTGTAGTAATTTTTTAAAATAAATACTAAACTAAACTGAACTTATCACATATCACTAAAATAACGATATAAAATCATAGGTATATAAAATATTATTTTATTTTCTTAGTCCATTAAATATATATTGTTTTAGGGATACACACTTTGGAATTCTTTAAAAGTGTCTTCGGCGTACCATGTTTCATTTCGTTACTTACTCTCTACAATTATTAAAATAAAACCACTGTGGCCTGACACCACAGAATGTTATTGTAAGAGGGGAGAATATAATAATAAATTTTGGAGAAAAAAGAAGTTAAATAGAAAAGATTTATTTTGAGGGAAGGCCCCCTATCATCACGACTTTACTCCACTTACAAAAACTCTCCCAGAAACAAACTAACGTAGGGTCATGGAACCACTACCCCACATAAAACATTTCCTCATTGTACGTACGATGGGACAGAAAATCTACTGGGTTCCCTAGTTTTAAACCCATTATAAGACCCACACCAACAGTCTATAATAGTCATAAAATAAATCGAATTTTCCCTGTCACTTGATTTTCGCCAAACATTACTATAATCTAAGTAAACGTTAAACAAACAATTACTTTTGTTATTGTTTGATTTTGGGTTTTGGTTTTCTTTGCAACCGAAATATACACGAGGTTAAAATAATTACTGTAGATGGCGGTTGGTGTTGTTTATCATAACTTCATCACAGTATGTTCTAAAATAGTCAACACACAGCTCGTTAAATAACAAACGGAAATTAAACAATTATATTTATTTACTTGAGATTTAGAATAAATAAAATATCATTGTAAGAGTTTAAAATTTATGTACATATATATATATATATATATATATATATATATATATATATATATATATATAATGATTTTCTTGAGCAACTGTGGCTTATGTTATAATATTTTAAATAATAAACCCAATAACCACAAATTAACTTTTGAATTAAAATAAGAATTAAATTTATAACCTCAATATTTTTTTGCTATATATGTTTCATATATATACGTTTTAAATTAAATTAATTTTTTGTTCAGTACTTCTGAAGATGGTTACCTTGTAACTGAAATGTACATCAGGTGAATAAAGTTAATTTGTGGTTATTGGGTTTATTATTTAAAATATTATACATATTTATAGTTGAATATTTAATATTGTTTAATTCCATCTGCAACTAGATATACATAGAGATGTATACACTTGAAACTCGTACATTGTTTTTTAATGAGGACGTCAATATCGTTAAGGATGGATCCATTATTAACTGAGTAAATGAGTAAAACAATAAAGTAATTTAAACGTTACAATAGTTAAAGTAGTTACTATCGGTAAGTGCCAGATATTTATGTCAATTATTTAATTAATAGACTTTACGATTGTAAATGATTTCCTACTTATTAGTGGTCATTTTAGGTTAGGTTAGTTCATTAAGGCATTTCGAGTTTGAAATTATTTGTTAAAGAGAATTCTTACTTGTAATTGATAGATTTCGCTACATTCGCGTTCCAATCTGTGGTCACCCTTGAACCAATGTTATAAATCAACTGAGAGTTATAAGGAGAAATTTATTTTACTCAGAACTTGTGAAACTTTCAATCCTGAACTTAATGTGTCAGTAAAAATATTTAATTAAATAATATGAACTGTCTTTGTATTGCAGCCTGTTTCATAAACTTTGGGTTAAATATGACATTTTCATTTCTTTCTTGTAATTTGTAAAATTGAAAAAAAAATATATTAATACTGCATACAACTATTCTTTGAGCTTAGCTTGTGAGTTTATGTTAAAACAAATAAAAACATACACTAAACACATAAACTAATCATTTATTAACTCTTACGCGTTTCAATGACAAAGTCATCATTAACAGTGAGTGGTTAGAGTTTGTAGTAGTAGTCAAGTAGATTATCTGTGTAGTAGACGTGTGTTCAAGAATAATTGAAAATTAATTTTTATGAAAGTAAGAGATGAGTTACTAAACAGGTCTCTTATACAATAATAATTTTAAAGAATTTTAATGAACTTATTACAATCTTTCTCTCTCTATTCCTCCGTTTCTCCTCTCTCTTTGAGAAGGAAGGTAAAATTAATTTCGATAGGATTAAGGTAAGAGAGACATATACCCACTGCTACAGTATTATAAGGGAGTTATTATTTTATCACTTGTATACGCACGCACACCTGAAGTATATTCCTGAAGCAAATTTTTAGATTCACAAAGGTGTGCACCCACTATAATGCTTTCAAAAGAGAAGAAGGTAAGATAGATTTGGGTAGGACTAAGGGGGGACATATATACCCCGTGGTACAGGACCACAGGGTAGATATTATATTATCACTTGAACAAGTAAGCACACCCGAGATAAAATCCCTTCTTTTTGGGGTCATCAAGAGAGGTGCACCTGCTAAACTACCTTCTAAGGCGAAGGGAGGTAAGATATTTGGGTAGGACTAGGGGGGCATATACCCCGTGATACAGGACCACAGGGTATCACTTGTACAGGTAAGCATACTCGAAGTAAACCCCCTTCACCTTGGGGTCATAAAGTGGTATGTTTACACTATACTGTCCTCTTAGGTGTCCCATTTTTAATTCTAGACAATAAACACAAGCAATTCCAGTACGCCCTACAACTATATGAATGGACCTTTCTTGTTAGAAATTGTCTTCCTATTTTTGTGTAAGTGTTAATTAAAACAAAAGTAGTGCAATTGGAATTATTAGAAGTATCATGTAAATAGAGCTTTGGCATCCCCCTTACACAACCCAACAGCGCTTACAGTATTCTGACGAATATGTTTGTAATCGAACAGAAATCTAATTTTTTAATTTTTCCCAAAGTACTTTTGTTTAGTCTAATTTTAATGATTGGTTATATTTAATTTCAGGTGGTACAGGAAGGTAGCCCGTTTACGTAAAAAACTTTGAATTATAATTTTTTTTTTAATATGCATTTATTGTGGACATTTGGTTGAACGGATCTACAAAGGCCCACTTCGGTCAGATGCTTTGCTGCATCTGTTTTTATTATATACGAAAAGTTTTCAACTTTGTTTTGTGAGTCAAATTCAGGAGCGGAATTATTTAGCAATTTAAATGAACCCCAAACAGAATAAAGTACTGATAGTTGTAGGCTATGTTTGGTTTATTAATCGATGCTATCAAAGCGCTAAACGGCTGCGATGATTCAGCGTGATGTATGAATGTCATACAACGACATATATTCATATATCACCCCGTATCACGGGGTTGGAGGCGTTCCGACCCTTCCAGCTAGAGTTCCGCTCAGGTGAATAAAAAATAAAATCGACATACCATCGAGGCAAATAAAATGGGAAATAGAAATACCTGGGTTATTGCGCCCACGATAATAATCCTTCATAACGCTCCGTACGGCTATTTTCGTTCCCAAATTTACACACAACATTATTTAAAATTCGAACAACAAATAAAAACATATACAAAACTCAAAAATTATCATTTATTTACTCATACGCGTTTCAATGACAAAGTCATCATCAGTGAGTGTTACTACTACAAACTCTAACTTACAAGAAGTAGTATTACTCACTGATGATGATGACTTTGTCATTGAAGTGCATATGAGTCAATAAATGATTAAGTTGTGAGTTTTGTGTATGTTTTTGTTTTAACATAACCTCACAAGCTAAGCTCAAAGAATATTTGTATAACGAGTTTATATCAAAAGAAAGCTTTGTAGAAAATGCAATTATTAGAAACTTTTATACTAGTTAAAGTTATTTGAACAACACAAATTAATGGTAACTGTACTCAACAAATTTTGTGTTATTATTATTTTTAATATTTTTTGGAAGGTAACCAGGCATTGCTACTAGAATAAATAGTAAACTTTCCTTTACAATCAATTTACTTCAAACATAATGAAAATAACATATAGGAAGCCCTACAGCCCTACATATATAAAGCCTGTAATCAGAATTTATACTATAATCAGAATGTTTTATTTGAATTTATACTGAAATTGAAAATTTAACGCATGATAAATCCAAATCGTATCTTGAAAACTCGACATAAAAATTCTGAACTTATACTACTATGGTGTGGGAAGATTATTACTACAAATGAAATAAAAAGTAGAATTTTAGTAACGCATACAATTTTTGGAATGCAATTCTACGTTTTGTAACATTCTATAAAGTTTTTCGAAACAGAGCCCTTACGCGTAGTAATTTATATAAACCTTTATTTAACTCGCGTGAGATGTTTTTCTGTGGACAGGGAGTTTCGATCATTAGAACCTCATTTTTCACAAACATCCCGATAAGCTAGGAGTTTGAAATTCGGGGAATTAATGTATTGTCGATGAGAATACGACGATACAAAATTTGAGAAAAATATAAAGCATATTTTTAAACAAACGATATTTCGTAAACTATTTTTCCTTCAAAAACTAAGTTTGGTACAAAGTCGTCTATTTTCGACGACATTACATCAATCATCATTAAAAAAATACATGATTTAATGTAGGAACTAATTTCAATAATGTCGTTTAAATATTGTAATCTATTGTCAACTCACTCCCTTAAATCTAATTGAACATTCTATTGAATGATTTAACAGATTCTATTGACAACTCACTCCCTTAAATCTAATTGAACATTCTATTGAATAATTTAACAGATTCTATTGACAACACATTCCAAATAAATAAAACGTAACCATAAATAGTGGTTAAAATCATGGTTAAATATCGGGTTCAAACATAACCTCACCTAACAAAGCTCTTTAGATTAATTAGGTGATGGATTACTGCGCCATTTTATGCCACATTATTAAAGAACGACATTAAAATATAACTACAAAATATCCGTTTAGTTGAAAAAAACAAACAATTACCTTAACTAGCATTAAGAAACGGAATTTAAAATAAGCTAGTTAAGTATGTATAGTTTACTTTCGTTGTCTCATTTAGAAATATTAAGATTTTTATTTATTGTCTGTTAATAACTATCAATTTTTTATATATGCTAATGACAGATCACAGACAAGTTTGCTTTTTAAAACACTCAACTTTTCGAATTTCTTTCGAAATTCCTTTTCAAGAGCTCAGTTTTAATTAAACCACTATACAACATAACTTACGATTTATAAAACACATAACATTATAAAAAAACGTAATAAAAATCAACAAATTATAAAACTCTTAATAAATATCCACTTACTAGTCAAAATACTTTCTATCACAATAAAACAGACAAATCACAGATAAAGATCATAGATCATTGATTGAGAGTTTTGTAAATTGTTGATTTTTATTATGTTTTATATAATGTTAGGCCTATGTGTTTTATAAATCGTAAGTTATGTTGTATAATTGTTTAATTAAAACTGAGCTCTTGAAAAGGAATGTCGGAAAGAAATTCGAAAAGTTGAGTGTTTACAAAAATTGTCTGTCATTTGACATTAGCCTATATAAAATATATGAGGATGTTAAACAGACTAAATGAGTGAAATAAAATAAGAGGTAAGCCCTATTAAAAACAAAAATATGCTTTTATTTCAAAATTTACTAAGAGGAAAGCAAATAATGTTTTCGTATTTTGGTATTTTAATGATAATTATTTCGGCATTTCAAATAATCCTACCGGAAAGCAATAGAATTATTTACGAATAAAATTATAAACGTAGGACGTTTGTGGTATTTCAAAATAAAGGAATGTAAAATATTCTAAAAATATTTACTGTTCCTGTTTCATACAGATCACGAAAAATTGATGTCCTACAAATTTTTCATTTACAGTAGAAATTATTTTTATATAAACAACAATGCTTGGTTAATTTTTCAAAAAGGCTTTGAAGTACGTCTTAAATAAATAAAAATATTTATATAAATATGTAATTAAATTTAATTTCAAGAGTGAGTGTAGAACGCTCTCCTATTAACAGGTGTCACCATAATGACAGGGGTGTCTAATCAAGGCCTTAATATTGCATCCAAAGTGATTGATGAACGGCCTTATTGGAGGATGACCCGTGCTATATTGTATTTCTAGATATGTAACAATGCGTCAGTTATAAACCCTGCAAAACTTGAAAACGTTCAATTAAACACGAAACATGCCAATTAAATGTTTTGATATTTAAACTGCTTTACGTAAAATATTTAATATTTTTAATTCCTTCTATTAGCTTACACTCTCCTTACACATATCTTATACAAATTTCCAATCGTTAATAAAATACGTTTTTATTCATTCAATGAAGTTCAAATATATTTTTTAAAACTATAGTGGATGGCAATTCATGTTAATACATGTTTTTCAAATACTTATCCACTAATTAAATTTAAAAAGCTGATGTTCCGGTCGGATTCGAAGTGAATTACTACATGCATGAAATCTAGCATTTTGGCACTGAGCCAACTTTCCCATTGCTAGAAATCTGTTATTTAAAAGATGAATATTAAATTATAAAAGAAATGTTCCTTGCAATGTTGAAGGATTATAGGAGATGGATATAATTAAAAATAATAGGTCACCATCAGCTTCATAAATTAGGAACGAAAAAAAAAGAAATAAATAGTAACAAAGAAAACTAATAGTCCAGCACTATACACTGTATAGAGAAGAAAATGGAAAATTGTAAGGAAATTCGTTTTCTATTTTGCCACTTGAAAAATGTGATTCTGTCATGTATGTATATATATATATATATATATATATATATATATATATATATATATATATATATATATATGAAGTTAATATATTACTATTGTAAGTAATTTTATCCACCATTAAGTGCAATAATTTTACCTTGAGTGATGAGGCACCTTTCGGTCACTTGACCATTGTCGAATCACTGATATTTTTCTGTTGTAGATGTTCGGTCCGTGATATTGGTATTTGTTGACGTTACACGCACTTTCTCTTGATCTGTGTGTATGATGTTTTTATATAGTATGTCTTCTGTATATGTTGTTTGTAGATTCATTAAATTGTTGTGTGTGTTTTTATAAATGTGGTATTTTTCTAGTGAGTTTAGTTCTATTGGGTTGTTATTCATTTCAAGTATGGTTAGGTTATTTTCGTAATTTGTTATTTCATGTTTATGAGATATTAGGTGTGCTGCAACATTTGATACTTTTGAATTTTTGTTTTTGAATGCTCTATAATGTTCTTCAAATCTTATTTTAAATGTTATGGTTGTTTTTCCTATGTAAAAAGCGTTACAGTTGTTGCATGTGATTTTGATGTTTTTCTGAATTTGTTTTCTGGTTTGTGTTATTAAGATATTTTATTATTTTGTTGTTTGGTTTGTATGTTGGAGTGTAGTATTCTTTGTTGTATATATTTGTTATTTTTTCTATTTTGTTATTGGTGTATTTATATTTTAGGTAGATTTTTTTTATTTTCATTATTTTCGTGTTCCGGTTGTAGTGTTGTGTTGAGGTTACGTTTTTTTGTGAATTTATTGTATATATTTTTTATAATGTGTTTGTTGTATCCATTTTCTATTGCTATTTTTGTAATGTTATCTAATTCTTCATTTAATTTTTGTTTGTTATCCTGTGTGTATTTTATTGCTTTATTTATCATGTTACTGTAAGTGTACTTGAAATAAATAACAACCCAATAGATCTAAACTCACTAGAAAAATACCGCATTTATAAAAACATACACAACAATTTAATGAATCTACAAACAACATATACAGAAGACATACTATATAAAAACATCATACACACAGATCAAGAGAAAGTGCGTGTAACGTCAACAAATACCAATATCACGGACCGAACATCTACAACAGAAAAATATCAGTGATTCGACAATGGTCAAGTAACCGAAAGGTGCCTCATCACTCAAGGTAAAATTATTGCACTTAATGGTGGATAAAATTACTTACAATAGTAATATATTAACTTCATAAAGTCAGTGCAACGGAAAAACAATGGATAACGTTAAATATCAAGAATATATATATATATATATATATATATATATATATATATATATATATATATAAATTTTAATTATAAAATAAAAAGTAATTGAAATAAAATTTTTGTTTGTTAACCTCAGTAGGAATTGACTTTAATAAAATGTTGTTCGTATTTCTTGTTTATGAACAATCTCCTGATTAGTGCAGAAAATGTAGTTTTGGGAAATTCAAATGTTTACAAGGGGAAAAATCGTATGGAATATATATTTACAGTAATATATACCATTCCCATTATTACAATGTAACCCCTATTACAACTTCTTATAACTCCTTAGATTTTAAGATTTTAATTCAAAACAAAACGGACATAAAAATCAACGAGTAGATTTACTTTTCCATACACATTCGACATCAAAACGTTTCTTGCAAATACATACCAACGTACTTTGTTCATAATATTTAGTTAATTAGAGCTTAGCAAGTGAGAACTATTTAGTTTTTTTCCCCAATGAGGAAAGCAACATCGTCGCCGAAACTAGTTTGTTGTGGGATTTTTGTGAGATTTTGAGTTCACTATTTTGACTTTTACCTTTGTTTTTGTTCACTTTGAACAACAAGTATAACCACTAAACTTAGCGCCACCAATTATAATCCGGATTAATAAAACGAAATATTTCAACATAATATAAGATAAATAAATAAAGGCAGCATTAAGCAGCTTAAATAAAAACATATAGGATCAGATAAACAGTATTAATATATACACTGAATATGTAAACAATTTAAAAGTTTGTACGAGAATCCCAACAAAAGCGATATTCAAGGTTATGTGTAATAATCCCTTATCGCATGCGATTTATCTTGTCACATCGATTTGGAGAATCGATACCGAAACTGAATGGGGTGATGGTTGTGATATCTGGTTAAATGACAAGCAGTTCAGCATTTCGTTACTTGTCAGGGACAATCACTATCGTTAAAACTACTTTGTAATCATGGAGATCTAATAAACAAACGTTTGCGGTGAAGTCCTCTTGCTTATCCAACTTAATGAACTCTTGCAGTGTTCTGTTAAACTTAGAATCTCTTTAATACCGCACGTAATGTGTATTTACGGCAGTTGTGTAAGTGTAATGGCTTCAGCTTAACCATGCTTCAAACAGTCTAAGTACTAAGTTTTAGCGCAAACTTTAATTTACGTTTATTAATATATTTGTAGAAAATATTATAATAAAATGTATTACAAGCTACCATATAAAATATATTACTGCTA
Source organism: Prosapia bicincta (assembly GCA_036971475.1). NCBI lineage: Eukaryota > Metazoa > Arthropoda > Insecta > Hemiptera > Cercopidae > Prosapia > Prosapia bicincta. The sequence continues at coordinate 510,764 of JBAIZL010000108.1, forward strand.
GGGATGGGCCGATTCATACAACTTTCGATTCCAATTGCGATTGTAAAATTGTTTCTATGATTCTCGATTCTTTTACGTTATATGGACCTACATGATATTCTCTAATAATTTAGCTACTACCTTGGTCATGTGGTGAGGTCTTTTGAAAGGTCCGTTTTAATGTAATAGGCTTCACAAAACCTTGATTCGTGAATAGCAATTCTGAAAGCATGACAAAGATGTCGTATAAATGTGACTAACAAACGGACTAGAAAAGCTTTCGATCGCCTTTTTTATTGCTTCATAAACAATAATAACATTTTCTTTATGTCAAATCGCCATTTTCTTTAATCTGTTAATTCATTTAAAGTAACTAATACACAAATGAAACATAGTTGACAGTTAATTATTTTCCAAATAAATTACTCTGCATACATATTTTAACAAGAATCGGAATCGGCACTTGAATCAATGCTGAATCGAGTATCGACGATTAATCGATACCATTAGTATCGACGATCCCTGGAATCGAAAATCGTAATCGGCCTATCTCTAATTATTAAGTATTATTATAACATAACTATTACGTTTACTACAAATGTAAAAGAATTATATTTGCTTATTTCAAGGTTTATGTAGATATAATATTGTCAGGCGTTGAGGTTGAGTGTGGAATGATAGCATACCTCCCAAATCCGGCACACAAATACTCAGGTAGGGCTTTTGTATCTATGCAAATAATAAAGGAAGTACATAGTGAATGTACGAAAATATTGTTGCAATACTTATAATAATTAACTGTAATATACGCAATATAAAAATTTGCATATATACAAATCTAACACCCAATGGATTTAGGTTAAAATTGCTCAAATAATAGAAAAATTAAATTTACATATATTTTAATTTATGTGTAGGCCTAATATTATTTTGTATAATAGGATATATTATTACGAAGCAATTTAAAGTACATTATTGTATATCAGGTCTATTACTATGTAATATTCTAACATAACTTCAAATTAATTGCACATGAATAAGAATCTTATTTAATTTCTTTACGACGTTGCCGGTATGTAGTTATATTCGTGTCAAGTGTTGATATAAAACAGGAGTCTCCAACCTTTTGTACTTAAGGGCCTCATTGAAAACTTTTGGAGGAAAGGGGGCAATATTTTAAGGCAGAAAATCTACCTCCCTCCCCATATACATACTATGTTTTTTCTAAAGTGGAGATTTTGAGAGTTTCTTGCTTAGTTTCTTAAGTTGCTATATTTCCTTATATATTTTTGTTGTTGGCTAGCTAAAATTCTTTCCATAATTGTAAAAAAATCTGACCAAACAAATAATTATATTTGCTATAAAACAATAATTGTCCTGCAGAAGGAGTTTTCAAGTAGGCCTAATGAAAACACAGTATGATACCAAACAAAATCTTTTCAATTTACTACAAAATGTACTTTATTAAATTTTAAAGAAAACTTTACAATACATGAGTTTACAACATGTGTAAAGCTTAAAAAAAACAATTATTTTTTAGTGAGACGATTGAATTTGTTTGCCACCTAAAATTTCAGCCCATTTAGGGTCAAACGTTGTAGTTCCGAGAATTAGGATTGATTTCAAATGCTCATCTGTCAAGAAAACTCCGTGTTTAGATTTAACAAACTACTTTTGAAAAAGTCTGTTCACACTTGTAGGTAGATCCAAAAAGAAAAAAAAAACATAGCTCGATGACTGCATTTCTGCAGGCACGTTGTCAATGTCACACCTAAAAGGATTTTGAAACATCTAAATGTCTTCTGCTGGACGGTCAAAGTCTTCAAAGCGGTAGTCAAACTTTTGCCTTGGCTGTCATGATTTCTAAAACGTAATCCTTGGTGAAGATAGAAGTGCTTAGTGCACTCAAGTCTAACAATATTCCAAGGAATATTCACCAATAATCCAAATAGAGGTGCATGTGAGAGACGAGTACTGTACTCATACTTTAAGGTAAAAATGCTTAAAAGAAAATGTATTATCAAATAAATTTTTTTCGGTAAGCTAGCTTTCTGTTTTAATTTAATTCAATTATGTAAGGAAGTATTAAAAAGTTTCCTTTATTATTTTTAAAAACGTTTCATCACTGATTAGTCAACATCTGGAGAGCTCCCTAGCCAACACATATCCAAAATGAATAATGGCAAGGCCTGATCCAGGAGCCACGCTGTACAACATAAATTCCAGTTTCAGTTAACTTATTCATTTTATGTAAGGTGATGGGAAATCAAAATTTAACTCGAGACGGCCAAATAGTGTAAGTTTTCATATGTTAATAATGCAGGAAGTTATGATTAATCCATGGGATGCAATAACAAATTTTCAACTGTTAGAACAATTAATTTGCAATGTATTTTATTTTATATAGAAGCAATCTCTTTGTGGATATCACATGTCATTGCCATATATTCTAAAATAGTGAAAATATTTGTGTAAATTCTTAATATGTTAAACAACGGTAAAAACCAGATCTAAAACAGCGTAAACGTTTCTAATTGTATTTTCTTTTTCTCTTTTATGTAAATTTTGTACATTTAAATTTGATTGTAAACATTTCAGTGTTACAATATGTTAAACAATATAATATTTATATTAGGAAATTTATATTAATTTAGCGGCTTTATGTTATTGAAAAGTAGTTCTGTTTGCAAATTAAATTTCATGTAAAAGTTGTAGTAATTTTTAATATTTAATAATTAATATTTAATTATTTCCTACTTTTACTGTAGTTATACAGAAATGTTAAAGAATTTGGTGTATTTAAATACAATATTCCCTCCGTTTTTGCCGTATTGTAATTCAAACGTAACTCTTCAAATGAAAAATGTAGAATGTTAAACAAAGAAACGGAGACAATTGTCAATATGAAATGTAAAATCACCCTTTTTTTCAATGGAATGCACTGTTAATTTAAAATTGAGTTCTGTTTGTCCTTAACTTTAAAACAGAAGCTTTGACCGCTTTGACTAAAGTAAATATTTTATGTCCCAGTGGAAACAGTCTTTGTTTTCTCAAGCCAGAAGGGTTTCTCTTAGTTTCAATAATTATAAAATGTGTTCAGTTTTGTATTTAATTAGGAAAGTTACTTTATATTTTATAATTATTTGTATATTAATATTTACCTAATGTTGGAATTTTCTAATGTATAAGTATAAGACTTGAGTACTATTGGTAGTTTAATTTACCACGGACAATCATGAAACTAAATGGCTTTTCTTATGATCGCGATATAGACATATTTGTTTAGTGAAACCTTTGAAAACGATTCATTCAAGTACAGTAAAGTTTGTTTTGTATTTACAGAAAAGATCTTTTTAAAGAACGTTTTTCGAGAATAATCACTGAATTAACGGATAAAGTAACAAAAGTAACTTGAAATATATGAAATACAAACTGTATTCAAATTCAAAGAATACATTGATACATAAACAAACAAAAGTTTATAATATTATTGTGTAGGCCTATTTCATCAAGGCGAGTTTTAATAAAGTTTGTGAAAGATTTTCAAAACCTAATAACAAAAAAAATCCCTCCCTTGACCTTTTGTTTTTATTTTGCCATTCGTTCATATTTCCGTCTTTTAATACCGAAGCCAAGTAATTTAAAACATTTTAACAATACATTTAGGTTTTTAAAAATTAACATGATCTCAAACATGTTTCTGGTAGTTCTTGTTTCTACGTGGATACGTATTTAATTTATTGTCTAATCAGTAATTTTTAATTCAATAACTGAATAACTATTAATAACAAGGCCATATTAGAAATAAATACAATATATACTGGCGATGTGTATATTATGATCATTTACCGAGTTTATGTAGCATGTTACAAATTTGAAAAAATATTTTTTTTAATGGGGATCAGTCAGTATATTACGCAGTAAGGGAAAGGATTTTGAATAAGGGTGTAATTAAGGTAGGATTATAAATTCCTCGTAGTACATTATTTAGGGGAGATATAACATCACGTATTACATTTGCCATAATAGGAGGTTGCCAGAGCCCCAAAGGGTTGGGCAGGAGGAAACTTGCCACTGTCAAATTTACGAATAAAATTAGAAGCTGCAATGAGCAGCATATCTCCAACATCACTTTCCACTTCTGGACAGTTAAAAATAGACTGAAGAGATCCTCAACACTTCAGTTTGATTATGCCATAAGAAACAACATTAACTTGAAGCATGCAAGCCTTGAAATCATTCAAGAACCTTGTTTTCCAGTCAAACCACCTCCCTCTGTTAAAATTATTTTAGACTTGTTTGAACCCTGCAAAAAACAGAGCCCAAGAGCACAATCAAAAGGAAGGGTATGGGTGCAATTCTTGGCCTATTAAGGCTTCTTTTAGTAACCGCCTACACAGACGGTTCTTGAGACTCGAACTGCAATAGGGGCGGTTCGGGTATATTTCTTAAGTACCCAGACAACTCAATTTCAAAGCACAAGGTCTCGGCCGGGCGAATTGCATCCAAATTTACATGCGAACTTATTGCAATCAGAACAGCCCTGGAAATCTAACTTACATGGACAGGAAGTGTTAACTCCGACGGTATTATTGTGTTCTCGGATTGCAGATCTGCCCTTGAAGCCATAGGAGAGGGGACAACTAGGCTCACTCAAGAAATCGCTTCTCTTATGTTCTCCATCGGTGCAATGGGCAAATCATGTACCCTTCAGTGGATCCCGGCTCATGTTGACATCGAAGGAAATGAGGGGGCAGACTCCCTTGCCAAAGAAGCCAGAACACTCGAGCCTGTAGCTTCATCTACTAAGGTTTTTGATGCCAACGCAGTCGCAAAACAAAGGCTCTGCCCAAACCCAAAGAAAAAATACTCGCTGCCAGAATTGAATTACAGCAGAGAAATTTCAACAGTAATAGCAAGACTAAGGACAAAGCATTTTAAGGGCATGAAGATCCTGCCCGATGGTTCCAGAACATATGAAGATTGCTGGCACTGCCCAGGCACGCAACTGGACCCCAAGCACCTTTTCAGCTGCCCTTCCATTGTTCGTGCCCTCTTGAAAATAGACAATGACTGCAGTATGGATACTTTGTACTCGAATAGCGCCATTAACATTGCCAAGGTTGTAATTCTTGCATTTGGCAATTTTTCTCCGTAATTACATTTGCCATACACGACCACAACAACATAGCATCACGTGTACGGGGTATCATACATGACAGATCTCTGTCGGATCGTAAAGAGGTATCTGCCCCGTTACCCCCACTTTAGGAAGAAGGGTAGTCCTAAAGACGAAACAGACGATCCCGAAAACGGTGTCGTGTCAGATGTGCCCAGCGACATTTGTGCCCAACGACATTTGTGACCACATTGGTTCAAGGGGGAGGGGGAGGAGATACACTGGAAATCCCAACCCTCACCATGACACGCTGCTAAGCCGAATGCCCCAGTCACTTGACACTTCCTCCTGGCTGTCTTGGTGTTAATTAGTATTCCTGGTTGTCTTGCTGTTAGTATTCGGACTGTTCGTATAGTGTATTCAGTGACGTTTATACTACCATGGAGCTCTCTACGACAACGAAGGGTAAAGAGTGCGCGCTATACGAAGGCTACTGCTATTACTTCAAGCGGAAAAATGAGGATGGTGTGATTTCTTGGCGATGTTCAAAGGTAAACTCAAAAAAGTGTTTTGGCGCTATCAAGAGCCGAGACGGTGAGGTATTGAGTGAAACCGATCATCAATGTGGAGCTCCAGATGGGAGGTGTTGTTGCAAGGCTGGAGGTGAAGAAAACTGTTCAAAAAGCGAAGAAGAGGGCTCGAGATGAAGATACATCTATTTCGAAAATATATAATGAAGAATTAGGCGAACTTCACAACAAAGGATATGAATTTGTCACGGAGATTGCGCCCTAGTTCCGCATAACATGACTTGCTGAATAGTTCCGTGTTTACGACGCAATACTAAATCAACGTAATCTTCACCCTTATCCACTGCCTTCGAGCCTTGAGGTAAAATCTGTAATTTTATCATTGGCTTAAATCGTTACACAGTTGTAAACTTTAACAGTAATTTAGTCTTTATCAATTCTATATAATATCCGCAAAAGCCAAGAATAGCTTCAGTAGAAATATGGGCGAAGCATTAATAGTTAGAAAAGTCTGGTTTCTTCCAAACATAGTTTATCTACTGAATATGCAGCCATGCAGCTTTATCGCCTTAAATGAGGCTATTTTTTCTAATAATGGCTATCGCGTCAAAGGGTCGTCAACAAAACTCATTACTCTGGAATTTCGCTTCCGAGCAATATTATAAAAATGGTGATTGTGGAATTTAAAATTAAGGCAAAATAGCTTACCTCATTTATTTATGTCCGGTCATTACAGCGTTGTATGTTATAAATAAAAAATGATTTAAGTAACAATATTGTGAATTAAATTGTAACCAATATTTTCATCCAAATGTTCTTTTTATTTTTATTGCAATGATTATTAAAAACTATTCTGTATTTACGATGTCTTTTTATTTAGTTTGATTCTCTATTAATTTTCACTACGGATATTTGGAGTGCTCTGATATTTATTTACTGTAAGATTTATATTAAACACTTCGGATTCAGTTACACGTATAGCGGTTTATAGATGTAATGCAACAGGTGCATAGTCTGTCTAATGTCACCGACACTGTAATATATATATATATATATTTAAGATTAAATAATATACACTAATTACAGGAATAATTTATTGAATAATACACTCAAAGCTTTTCGTTGGTTGACATTACCAACATCCTCAGGAGTTACAATACTAAGAATCTTAGTATTATTCAATAAATTATTCCTGTAATTGTGAATATTATTTAATCTTAAAAATAATTCTAACAGGAAAACATATTTGATATTCTATATATATATATATATAGATAGATAGATTTTTTGGACTAGGAGACTGACAGACTTACCTTGGTAAGAGTCCACTCTGTAGTCTTGAAATAGAAACACATAAAAGCACTTAATCATTAAGCACATTAAGCACTATATTTATTTTATTTCATTCTCTCATATTTCTTTTTGTGTTTTCTCTTTGATTGACAAAGAGCACTGTGTGGTTGAAATATATCATTGGTTAAGTGCTTTTATGTGTTTCTATTTCAAGACTACAGAGTGGACTCTTACCAAGGTAAGTCTGTCAGTCTCCTAGTCCAAAAAATCTAAATAATCTTTACCAACCAAAACTAACCTAAAAATATATATGTGGTGATACGTTTTCGTGTAATGTAGCCAATGAATAAAATTATTTCAATTAAAAGAATTGTTTTAATTTATATATATATATATATATATATATTATAAAGCTTTTCGACATTGATACTACAAACGTTTTTACAAACTGTACATGATATGTACAACGATTTACCATATGTTTATTGCCATTTATACTTCTAGGTTATGTAATTTTTGCCATGGGATCAATGACCTTGTAAATAGTTTGAAATAGTGAATTTGTTCATTAGTAAATTTGTCTTCAACTTTATGTTTATAGGTAGCTAATGTTTTATATATATTCATTTTTAATACTTTGTTTTTTTCTATAATTAATTTCACATTTCCTATTTCAGGAAATCTGTGTCCATTATTGACACAATGAGTAGCCAAATTTAATTTGTATATGCTCTGTTTTATATAAGCGTTAAAATGTTCCTTGTATATTTCTTCTTTGTTTGTCCTATATACATATAATTGAATACAGTCTTCACATTTTATATTATATACACCATTTCTTTCGTGCACATTATTTTGATTATTGTTATTGTTTATTATTATAATTAATTTTAATCAGTTTTGTAAGTATTTGTATATTTGTTTCTTTAAATAATCTTGTAATTTTAGTTCTTTCGAAACCTGTGAACATAAATGTTGTCCAAATTTTTCTCTTGTATTATTTACAAAGTTTTTGTTGATTTTGTGTTTTATTATTATGTTAATATTTAATTTATCTATAGATTTTTTTATATATCCATTTTTTAAACAACATGATACATTATATTTTTCTCTTTCATTTGATCATTTACTTTTATTGGCATTTTGTGCTTTCTATTTAATAACTTATATAACTTATTCAAATTTTTTATTGTGATATCTAAATTATTCAGTTTATTGTTTGATTTGAAATCATGAGTAAATTTTATATTTTTCCGAATGTTATTTATATAGTTTAATATTTAAACCATTATTACTTGATATATAGGGCCTATATATATATATATATATATATATATATATATATATATATATATATATATATATATATATATGCTTATACGTATTCCTTCACGGATGGAAAAATATGATGAATAGTTATTATCTGGAGTACATCCGTTCATTCTGCAGTGCATAAATTCGCAGTTCCGACGTTTCGCTAGAATCTCAGCTGTTCAGCTGTTGTTGGATTCACCTCGTCAATGCTAGATGAGATTCTAGCGAAACGTCGGAACTTTGAATTTATGCGCTGCAGAATGAACGGATGTACTCCATATAAATATCGCAATATGTATTCTTGTGTATTAATAAATAACTAACTCAAAAGGATTTTGACCATTTTAAGTATGTATGCTCCCAAGAAGAATTTTGACCATTTTAAGTATGTATTCTCCCAAGAAGGATTTTGACCATTTTAAGTATGTATTCTCCCAAGAAGGATTTTGACCATTTTAAGTATGTATTCTCCCAAGAAGGATTTTGGCTATTTTAAGTATGTATTCTCCCAAGTAGGATTTTGACCATTTTAAGTATGTATTCTCCCAAAAAGGATTTTGACCATTTTAAGTATGTATTCTCCCAAAAAGGATTTTGACCATTTTAAGTATGTATTCTCCCAAGAAGGATTTTGACCATTTTAAGTATGTATTCTCCCAAGAAGGATTTTGGCTATTTTAAGTATGTATTCTCCCAAGAAGGATTTTGACCATTTTAAGTATGTATTCTCCCAAGAAGGATTTTGACCATTTTAAGTATGTATTCTCCCAAGAAGGATTTTGACCATTTTAAGTATGTATTCTCCCAAGAAGGATTTTGACCATTTTAAGTATGTATTCTCCCAAGAAGGATTTTGACCATTTTAAGTATGTATTCTCCCAAGAAGGATTTTGACCATTTTAAGTATGTATTCTCCCAAGAAGGATTTTGACCATTTTAAGTATGTATTCTCCCAAGAAGGATTTTGACCATTTTAAGTATGTATTCTCCCAAGAAGGATTTTGACCATTTTAAGTATGTATTCTCCCAAGAAGGATTTTGACCATTTTAAGTATGTATTCTCCCAACAAGGATTTTGGCTATTTTAAGTATGTATTCTCCCAAGAAGGATTTTGGCTATTTTAAGTATGTATCCTCACAAAAAGGATTTTGGATATTTTAAGAATGCATTTACTCAAGACCATATCCGGCAGAAAGAGTTGGTCTTCAAACATGTTTCAGCGTGTTTAACCTTCAACTCTCAACAAGTTTTCTCCGAATTAATGGCTACAGCCCAGCTAAGCCCCCATTGAGTAAACATTTTTTGCGACAGCCCTGTGTTAACTATACCTTAAACTCTCGGAAAGGTACTTCACAATAAAATTATGAATAATGTAAATATGACGTTACATTTAATAATAAATAAAATTAGTAAAATTATTGGGACAAACATAAAACTAAGACGGTTTTGAAATATGCAGCCATTAATGTACCGTTCATATAGGCCTACTTAGTGCGTTCTCCTTTACGACGTTAATTAATTTTTTACTGCATACACACTGCCTGGAAAGCTAGGTACATTTATAGCTGTGACGTGTGTTTCCAGTCATAAACATTGACTGCATGACGGGAATATTTTGGAGATTTAACAACTTAAGGCAATAACATTGGGATAAGCCTTAATAACAAAAATACATTTTGTATCGTTCAGCAAAAGGTTTATAGTATCAATAAACCGAAATAAAATCTGCAGATTTGTATGGTTAAATATGATCTGAGTAATATTGGGGAATGTGACATCTTTAGAGCTAACACTTGGCAAATACTAGACCAGCTAAGATATTTTTCTGGTTATTTGAGCACTCGAAATAACTATTAAATAAATGATAATCTGGTTGGATATCGAGTGCATATATTTTAAAGAGCCCTAATACACCAAAAATAATCAAAAATAACAAATAAAACAAGTTACTTAAGATTAAACCCTTATGTACATTTCGATGACCATGTCATCTTCATCAGAGGGTCTTATTACAAAATTACAATCTAGCAAACCAGAAGTTACAAACTAGAGTGATATAATTTGTGTGCTAGATTGTAATTTTGTAATAAGACCCTCTGATGATGGTGACATGGTCATCGAAATGAACATAAGGGTTTAATCTCAAGTAACTTGTTTTATTTTTTTTTTTATTATTGTGGTATTGGGGTTCTTTCCAATATTTTCATAGTAATATATTGTACCACTGTGCTTTATGATATTATATATCGAGTCAAAAGTTTATTTATTTAGTACAACGCCTCTGCAGCTAATTTGTTGCCCTTATCAAGTCTGTAGTGCTATGGAAAACAAAGTCCTTTAATTTAATGTTTATATGATCAATGTGAGGAGGCAAAGCATCAAACTACCTACACTTTACCAAAAATTGTCTTTGAGCTGTAGCTCTGCTGACTCAACTTTCCGCACTACTATAACTTCATGATTGTACACGCTTCAGAATTAGTTGCCGAAACGTTCCACTAAATAAACTTTTGACTCGATATTCAACCGGCTTATCAATTATTCAATTAGACATTTTCCTTCCCATATTACGAAATAATATATTCTAAACAAGAACCAATGATTTTAAGCGCTGCAAATCATACAGCGTTTAAGGTTTTAAATACTCCACCATGTGTCAACTCTTGAAAGACCGGTATGAGTAAATGTTTCTTTTTAAAACAAAGCACTATTTTGCACCACATAAAATTTAAGAATTTTTCAACATATGATTGGTTATAAAAAAGTGTTCAAGATAGGTAACATTAAGGTCGGCTATGCGCGACGGTTTAACTTGGCAATACATGATAGAGCCATGTGGAGGCAGTTTATAAACACACACACACACATATATATATATATATATATATATATATATATATATATATATATATATATATATGTATATATATATATATATATATATATATATATATATATATATATTGAATATGAATTCAATATATTGAATATAATTGTAAATTCAATTATAATTCTTGTATTTGTATTTTGACTTTTGTTCTTTATTAATACACAAGAAAACATATTGCGATATTTATATTTATATATATATATATATATATATATATATATATATATATATATATATATATATATATTAAAAATACATTTTAAACAAACAAAAACTGATTTTAAATGACATAAACGATATTTAATCGTCAACGTTAAAAAAAAATCAAATATAAGTATTACTTAGCACTAAATCATTAAAATTAAAATTGTATTGACGCAAGACCGAGGTTACGAGTTGCCGGGGGCAATCGGCTGCTTTACGTAGTAAACTTCATTTATAACCAAACCTTTCCCTAATCGGGTACTTTGTACATATATTTCAAAACATATATAGAATAACGTAATGTAATATAGTATGGTTATTTGTAAAAATTGCTTGATAAAAAAGTGTGTTTTAGACAATAAAGTTCTGGCTTAAAAGTTTAGGCGACGCGTTGATAATGAGCCAGTCAGCTGAGGCATCTTTTATAAATATAGTTTATTACTAATAATTTTATGGATTAATAATTTTATTGTTATTTTATATAATAACATAATGCAATGTAGTGTGGTATTTTGTGAAGAATTACTTTATGCAAAGAGTGGGTTTTATCTAGAACATTTGTCTCCAAGATGTTTAAGTAGATTATAGTTAGGCGACGCGTTGATAATGAGTTAGTCAGCTGAGACATCTCCTTTTATAAATATAGTTTATTACTAATAATTTTATGAATTATTAGTTTTATTTTATTATTTTTTTAAAAAAATGTAATAAAAAATTCTGAGAAATATTGTTTTTGTATTGTTCAACCTAATATGAACAATAACTTTAAACAGTAGTCGTATGCGTGTAGTATTTTTAGAACGAATGCCACTAGCTATGTACCTCTCTCTTGTGCACTCATGTAAACATATATGCAAAGTTTGTTTACATTGTTCTGTTCGCGAAAACAGAACAATGTCGGAATTATTTTACAATTTAAATACGCTTGAAATGAAATTTGTTATTGCCGGTCTTTGAATATTTGGTTTATTAATGAATGTTATCAGAGCGTTAAACTCGGCTGTGTTGATTCAGCGTGATATATGGATGTCGTGTCATGTCATCTATCATCCCCTATCACGGGGTTGAAACCACCCCAACCCTTCATGCCTCAGTTCCGTTCAGGTGATCGCGGAGGATACAAATTCGCATATTATAAACAAAACTGAAACTAAAAACAATCAGTTATTTTTAAAAAATTCTAGTTTATAATAGGGGAAGAGCGCATTTTAATCTACTTGGTTAAGTAGCAGGGCTGTTCATTTCAAAAAGTTAATACTTTAGTGGAGTATTTAGTTTAGATAAAAAATTCAAACGAACTTAAAAAGTTGCAAAATACAAACAGTTATTAACATTGGTGGAAAAGATGTAAATGATGAAAATATGTAACTCAACTCAGTTTATAAAAATATATAAAAAGAACTTTTTTTATTGATTTTTTCAGTTGACTCAAGTGAAGTAAATTAGCATTATAAAACGCAAATACTTCAAAATTGATTGTTTTGTTGACATAACACGAGTGTTTCTTGTCAAATATTTATCTTTGTTTATTCAATTGTTAAACTTGGACCAATTACGTGCGTTCAGGTTATTTTAAACAAACATTTGCCCCTAGTTTTTACTGAAGTTTTTAAAATTTAGTCGATAACATCCATCTTGTCCTTCACTTTATGTGTTATATTTTTAATCATCTAAAATTGTCTTGTGGCTTCGTTCCGCCATATTTTACTCTCAGTTAGGAGACTTCTTCATGTATAATGTTATTGTCAATATGTTTTTTTCATTGCTCACAGTTCTACCTCTCTATAAAATTCCTATTATTTTATATTTTCTAAACGAAGAATTTCTCTGGTTACATTATTTTCTGACGTTAAATCGTTATTTGACGTGGTATATCAAATAATCAAAATTTGCGTAGAAAACAGTCCATAGATTGTGACGTCATCAATTAGGAATTTCAACGACTGAGTAATAATGCAAAGATCAACGAGTTGTCACGAAGTTTTCCGAAAGGCAAACGTTATGTTTAATGTTGACACCTGTTTTACTTCAAATGGAGGCTGTTTGAGAGTTGAATTTAAACAACTTTCAAATCCAATTTAATGTACGATAATAGTATTGTGCATTTGATTACGTTATGTGTATTGAATGATTTTAAACAATAGATTTGTATTAGCTGTTTGTAGCAAACTATGTAAAATCTGTATTTATTATTAACATTATGTTAAAATTTATGTTAAAATTTATGTCCAGGAATTGTTAATGGCTTGAGTTGTATATATTAGTGAAGTTCATTTATTAATTTAAAAGCAAAATTAAAATTAAAAATAAAAATTATTATTTGTCAAATTTTAATACCTAAAATTATAATAGTAAGTAAAGTTATTTTAGAATATGTATTATACGAGTTCTATGATTTTTCAATTTAGAAATAGAGTAATAATGTTTTTTTTTGTAGTAACATAATTTTGTACCATTATTAAAAATGCTGCTTTAGACCAAACGTTAGTTTCAATAAACATATTTTAAACGTTCGTATAATTTTACTTCGCCATTATGTCAGGATATTTTAAAACTTTATGGTAATAATATCTTCCATTTAGTAAATCTTGCATAGCGTATATTATTATCCTAAAAGAGAATAGGAACTGTAACGATCAAGTATAGTCATGTTAGATAAAAGTGTGAGATTTTGTGATATAAATATTATGTGTAAATCAGTGTTTAAAAGTAAATTATTTGCAGTGGAAAATAGTCTAGTGGCAAGACTCGTGCATACTATTACCACGGGGAATGACACCAAGCCCCCTGTATCGGGCCTGGCGCTAGTCACCAGGGCGGTAGTCACTAGCTTGAGGTTGGATTCGTGGGGGTAGAATTTTCATATGCTAGATCGGAGATTCTTCTACATAAAAATCTACATTTGTGTTCTTTGATAAGGAGGTTAGGTAGAAAGACTCACAATCATTCTTCTTTTTTAAGATCTTTCTTTCTTCTACACTTCGCAAAACATACTGCCGAATGTAATAGGTAAAGAGTTGGTTAGACAGTAAAATTGTTTTTAATCGCTTAAACAGTAGTTTATGATTATACGAACTTTGAATTTAGTAAATTTGTTAAAACTTACTGAGACAGAACGTTTTCGATCGCTATGAGGTTATCTTCATCAGTGTCTTCTGAAGTCACTGATTAGTCACACTTCAGAAGACACTGATGAAGATCGGCACATAGCGATCGGAAACGTTCTGTCTCAGTAAGTTTTAACAAATTTACTAAATTCAAAGTTCGGTTAGTTATAAACTATTGTTTAAGTGATTAATAAGATTCACCGAACGTATTGGACTATAAAATTCTAGAATAAAAATGTAAAAAATTCAGTAAAAATAGTCTGCAGCTTGCTGTAGTAAAGGGCTAAAAGTGCTAAAAGCAACTTAAGTGTCAGAAGTGGGGACGCATATTCGGTCTTTTGTGTAACAAAAAAAATATGCTTCAGTTAGAGTCCAACTAGAAGAGTGAATATAACTGTGTGTATAGAAATAATCGTCAAGTGATGGAAAATTCTGTGTATCTTCCTAATCACTCTCGTATTTAAGTGTAAAATAAAGATAATTTGGCAGCGTCTCGTGTGTGTTTAATTACGGATTTAGGTGCCTGGTCCTCAAATAGGTAATAAATGCTACCATTTGGAATTTAAATAGACTGTGTGGATCTATGTGTAGCAAGTCCCAGCGACACGCGAGCTCAGTGCGTTACTTCCAGCGACTTCTTAATTACTTTACAACCCTTGCAGTAAAGATTTATGGTAGGTTTGTCAAATACGTACATGTACTTTGTGCTGTAATTTATGTCTGGTAAACTTTATTTAAACACAATTGCTTAGGTATAGTTACTATACCATCCAAAATAGTTAGCTTCATAAGAATTACAATGAAAATATTGGAAAGAACCCAAATACCACAAACAATAATCAAATTAACAAATAAAACAAGTTACTTAAGATTAAACCCTTATGCACATTTCGATGACCATGTCATCATCATCAGAGGGTCTTATTACAAAATTACAATCTAACAAACAAATTAGATCACTCTAATTTGTAACTTCTGGTTTGATAGATTGTAATTTTGTAATAAGACCCTCTGATGATGGTGACATGGTCATCGAAATGTACATAAGCGTTTAATGTTAAGTAACTTGTTTTATTTGTTATTTTTTTATTATTTTTAACAAATTGAAAAACTTTAATAAAGTTATTTCCGTATAATGTTTTGAATATTCGAAGAATTTAAAATTTACAGTTTGATTGGGCAAATTGGTTGATTGATTTTATGTGTAGTGAGGTTTTATTTACTTTTAGCCCCGATTCAAAGCGGGTAGGCTATACTTGAGGCATAGGTGGCGAGATATAGGGAAGAAATGGCGTACTTGACATTTGGAGATGTGGGGGACCGCTGACTCAGTGTTTGTCTGTCTTCGCTGCTCTACATCTGGTCCGTTACAACCATTGTCTTTTGTTCCTCACTCCTACACTAGTTGGCGAACTGCCCTCGTGAGCATTTCAAGTCTCTGGCTATAGCTAATGAGTTTTAAGTGACTCTGCAAATGCCTTACAATAATTTCTAAATTAGCAGTTATCTACATTAACGAATATCTACATTAGTGGCTCTGAAGATTTAAAATTGCAATTATAAATATTTCTGAAATGTAATGAGCTTCTAGTATTTTACAAACGTAATTCATTTATAACTTTCTATCCGAGCGCCACAAAACCTCTTGACTCAAACAAAACTCTTGTAAAGGCTCCTCTTTTCTGTTCTCAAATCAGGCCAGGATTTTTAAAATTTTACTATCAACCGTAACTTACAATTTATCTACTCGAACTATTCTACAGTTCACTTTTAGTGGTTTATGTTAATGGTATTATTTTTAAACCATATTGTATAGAATTTCTTCTTGTATCACATCGGAAAGATAGAGTGAATTGTAGACCTGATGGGGCTTGTGATATATTTTGAATAATTAGAAACATTGATAACTAATTGAAAACCTTTAATAAAGTTAATTAAGAATTTATTTTTTCACGGCTCTACTTGTTTTCACGGTTCTATTTGTTCCGTGAAACTTAGGACCTTCTAGTTATGGTTTCATTTTTTAACCTCTACTGAAAGAAACCTGATATACTTTAGGTATAAGTGGTAAGATATAGGGTTCTATTGGTCTTGGGTAACGTCGTGAAGCCTGGCTAAAGGAAAGGCGCTAAGAAGTAGGGACGGCCGCGCTGGAGGGGTAACGGGAGAACGACTGAACACTGAAACACGTGGCGAAATATCTGTATAACGGCTATTATAGAGACACGGCGTTGGTTCTAGACAGACTGGCACTCCACACCCCCACCACTACAAAACCTGCAAGCGACTTTCGCCCATGAAGGTCAGACTTCACTAAGAAACACATAACCTCTAGCAAGAGACTTGGTCAGACGATGCGCAGTGGCCGACTTGAAATTTAGAGTGGGGGGGATCCGCTGACGCAGTGTTTGTCGAATCTCTCCCTACTTGTAGGTGAGCCATACAACCATCGTGTCGTATTCTAAACTCTGCCTAACTGTTTGCCCTTCTACCTCCAATAGTTGGCGAGATTCACTCGAGAATTTCAAGTCTCTAGAGAGTTGTTCATGACGCTGCAAATGTCTTCCAATAATTTCTTCCTACTCCACATACCAAGGTATCATTACATCTATTCCCCTTCCTCAACTAATGCCGTCTACCCTTTCCCCTTATAAGAGAGTGTATCATGTAGTCATCCCTTTATGCTTCTACTGGAAAATATGTCTTCTTCAGGTAAGCCACACAGCACACATGATTCCCCTAAATATTCTACCAAACCGTTTAACATTCCATCTTTATCCTACCTATATTTGCAATCATTTCCTATCCTTCCTAAGTAATTATCGTACTTGTGTTAAACGCTTATATTGTTGTTATATCAAGTTAAAATACGTAGCCATTTGTAAAGCAATAAAAATCAGACGAATTATCGTAGGTAATTCTAGTGGAAATTATGTTGAATTAAATTTTCGTTCAGATTAGAGATATAATACGATATAATAGAAGGAAATGTTCACTGAACTGGATTTAATATTTCAACACGTGCATATTTACTCCAACTCGACGGGTAGAGAACGGGTTGTTCTATTGAGAACAATTATTGAAAACATGATGGAATTTTAAACGTACTCCTGTTTGATTCAATGAACATATGTTTGCAATGAATATGACAAGTCATGTTTATTTTGTCCTTCCTTGTATCTCGCGCAATCCAATGCCCTATAGGATCTATGTTAATCATTAGGAATTATTTCATCTAAAATTACAAATATCGTGACGTTTTAATGACCTCACCACAACTAGCAATTATATCTTTAACGCCAATTATAGTCTACGAAGGAGAGGAAAGGATTTGTTAATATTAGTTAGGATTAGGACAGTATTAATAATCCTTAACAATATTTTCAAAGGGTGAGATCATAATGTAAAATCGGGTGTTTGTCTTTAGCGGTCTTAAAAAGTTACGTTAAGGCCGTTTTTTCTTTTCATCGCCGTGCCTTGCTCGCGGGTTAGGCCGATCGCACACTCAATACGGCACGGCCCGGCGTAGTGATACGAGACGTTTTTTCTTTTCATCGCTGTGCTTTGCTCGATGGTTAGGCCGGTCGCACACTTGATACGGCACGGCCCGTCTCAGTGAGACGAGACGTTTTTGCCTTACTTCGATGTACCTTGCTCCATGGTTAGGCCGGTCGCACACCGGATACGGCACGGCCCGTCGCAGTGAGACGAGACGGTTTTTTTATTTTCATCGCTATTTGCTTGATGGTTAGGCCGGTCGCACACCGGATACGGCACGGCTTGGCGTAGTGAGGCGAGACGTTTTTTCTTTTTATCGCCGTGCCTTGCTCGATGGTTAGGCCGGTCGCACACTTGATACGCCACGGCTCGGCGTAGTGAGGCGAGTCGTTTTTTTTTTTATCGCCGTGCCTTGCTTGATGGATAGGCCGGTCGCACACCGGATACGGCACAGCTCGGCGTAGTGAGGCGAGTCGTTTTTTCTTTTTATCGCCGTGCCTTGCTCGATGGTTAGGCCGGTCGCACACCGGATACGGCACGGCTCGGCGTAGTGAGACGAGACGTTTTTTTTTTAATCGCTGTGCCTTGCTCGATGGTTAGGCCGGTCGCACACCGGATACGGCACGGCTTGGCGTAGTGAGGCGAGACGTTTTTTTCTTTTTATCGCCGTGCCTTGCTCGATGGTTAGGCCGGTCGCACACTTGATACGCCACGGCTCGGCGTAGTGAGGCGCGTCGTTTTTTCTTTTTATCGCCGTGCCTTGCTTGATGGTTAGGCCGGTCGCACACCGGATACGGCACAGCTCGGCGTAGTGAGATGAGACGTTTTTTTCTTTTTATCGCTGTGCCTTGCTCGATGGTTAGGCCGGTCGCACACCGAATACGGCACGGCTCGGCGTAGTGAGGCGAGTCGTTTTTTCTTTTTATCGCCGTGCCTTGCTCGATGGTTAGGCCGGTCGCACACAGGATACGGCACGGCTCCGCGTAGTGAGACGAGACGTTTTTTTCTTTTTATCGCCGTGCCTTGCTCGATGGTTAGGCCGGTCGCACACCGGATACAGCACGGCTCGGCGTAGTGAGACGAGACGTTTTTTCTTTTTATCGCCGTGCCTTGCTCGATGGTTAGGCCGGTCGCACACCGGATACGGCACGGCTTGGCGTAGTGAGACGAGACGTTTTTTCTTTTTATCGCCGTGCCTCGCTCGATGGTTAGGCCGGTCGCACACCGGATACGGCACGGCTCGGCGTAGTGAGACGAGACGTTTTTTCTTTTTATCGCCGTGCCTTGCTCGATGGTTAGGCCGGTCGCACACCGGATACGGCACGGCTCGGCGTAGTGAGGCGAGTCGTTTTTTCTTTTTATCGCCGTGCCTTGCTCGATGGTTAGGCCGGTCGCACACCGGATACGGCACGGCTCGGCGTAGTGAGGCGAGTCGTTTTTTCTTTTTATCGCCGTGCCTTGCTCGATGGTTAGGCCGGTCGCACACCGGATACGGCACGGCTCGGCGTAGTGAGACGAGACGTTTTTTCTTTTTATCGCCGTGCCTTGCTCGATGGTTAGGCCGGTCGCACACAGGATACGGCACGGCTCGGCGTAGTGAGGCGAGACGTTTTTGCCTTACTTCGACGTGCCTTGCTCGATGGTTGACAGCAGCATAGTACACAGCACGGCGAGGCGAGGCATCACTCAGTTCACTCAGTGACGTGAAATGTTCTGACAAGTAAAGAGACGTTCTACTTTAAGTGTTTTTAGTCTATGGTCATACCTGGGACATCAAGTTCTTTTCCAATATCATTCCAAATTTTCGTAGTGATGTCTACATTATGGTGATCCTTTAACGATGTATTATAAATCGATGGCTTGTTTTCCACCAAAACCAGACGTCTATCCACTTCAACACTGATGGGAACATCATCTTCTTAACCTTACATTAGCAATGACAAAAAAATGAAAAAAAAAACAATATTGTAAACCAAAGCACACGTGCCTATCCCTGCGCATGCGTAGAAGCCAGACGAAAATTGACGAGGCAGTACAAAGTACCTTAAGACAGTGGCCCACCTCTCCCTGCCGTACCGGATGTAGTGTGCTGCACCTCCATTTAAACCAATGCAAACCAGTGCAAAGACGCCTTAAGGCAAAACGTCGCGCCGCGCCTTGGTGTGAGGCTGGCCTAAGAAGAAGGGTAAAGAAAGGTAGATATAAATTAGTATAAGTATAGAAAGAACATAAAAATACCCTGTTGTAGTAATCATGATATATTTTGTAGTGTGGCGTCCCTTATATAAACATTTGCTTTATTATGGTCACACAAACTTCTTGCATGATGAATGGAAAGAAGAGGTAGATAGAATTCAGTAGGATTAAGAAAAAGTCATGAAACACCATAAAAGAGGTAATAGCATATATTCCTACAAACTCAATCTGCGATTATGTTGCAGTAAATAAATGCTATTTTGTGACTTCGCGTACATGAAGTATCTCTACTTCCTACAGGGCTCTACACAAGATAGAGATACGGTCCCTTGTAAGAAGGTCAAGAGTTAGATAAGGGTAAGCAAAGGGCACAATGAACCTCTGATACTGACAATAATAAAAAAGTGTATTATAGTTTTGACAAGGTTGCTTCTCTAAAGCAGATACACCCTTGACAAAATAGAGGTGCATACCTGTTACACCCCCTTGTAAGGAGAAGGATAAAGAGGTTGAGATTGATTTAGTTTGGACTGAGGAAAGGGAATAATAATTCTCTGATACCGGCAAGAGGGGAAATTTATCACAGCGTAGGAAATGTGACTTACCTGAAGTTGAATAGCTCTTAAGTGAGGCGTCTATCTATTCCTCCTGCAAGATGAAGGATTAGATGGCATTAGGTAGGGCTAAGCCTCTATCTTGTATTATGAATAGTTGAAACTTATGTCATTGTTTGGGCAGAATGGCTTAGCCGATAGATGTGCTTACACTCTGGGGGTAAGAGGGGTCCTTATCTGCTCCCAGAATCAGTAAATATAACATTATTTTGAATGTTTAATGTATGCAGAGAAACGACAAACTGGCAAAATATTAATCGAGAGATTACAGGAGTGAGAAATGAATTTTAACATACTTGTTTCCATAGTTTGAAATATAGTCGAAAATTAAATACCAACCCAGCTTTTAATTTATTGCTTAAGCTGTCATACCATATTAAGCAGCTAAATATCGTTGTAACGTAAACCTAAATAAATCTTATTATAAAAGGAGAAACTTATCCACGTCTTCAGAAATAAAACGCATTTGTATTAGTCAGATTTTATTCAACTTTAATATCCGTAGTAATTCAGCAATCAAAATTCCAAAATGGTTCAGTTTTGTTAGTAGGAAAGGTTTTTGTCGAAAATAAATTATGCAATTAATTTGGGCAAGGTTTTACTCCAGCGCCGACGTATAAAATGAAAAATTAAATAATCGTCTAACGACTTCAGGCCGCTTGAAATCGTTAAACTCACTTTGCAATTTGTAAATTGTTAGAAATACAACACAATGTGCCTTAGTGGGAAAAATATTTTCTTTTAATTTAAATAGGCCTACGCGTTAAGTATTTGTAAAACACTTGTATAAATTAAAAACGAAATAAAAAGCCAATTAAGTTTTCGTCATCCAATGAAGCATCGTGAAATGCTATACAATACATTTCGAAATCTTGTGGCTGTTCATGACGAGCTGGTTGTTAATCACTTATTACACTTTGAAATTACTTACGACCAGGCTTTTTGTTAACTATAAGTTGTTAAATTGTTAACTTACTTAATATGTTCACATTTTACTGAGGGCATTATAATACGGGTTTCTGTATTTATAGTTTTATTTCCATTATTTTTGTAATGAAATATTTACTTATCAAACGGAAGATGTATATGATGTAACCTGTCTTGTGGACCCGGATGTGCATTATCACTTGCAGCTGACCTCAGATGTTTCCTGAATCATTACTAGCATCCTCATTTGGTAAAAAATGCTATGTTATCCTAATTGCAATTTGATATTGTCTTCCGAATATTTAAAAATACGTAAAAATTAACGGAGAACGATATCCACTACGTGATAGTTTGCTAATAAAAAGCAGACAACCATTATAGGCATAACCTGTTCATGTATGGTAACAATAATAAATTTAACAAAATACGTAGTAGTTAATTTCGTTCTTGTAATATGTTTACGTACATTTCAAATATTCGATAGAAATATGGATATTATAATTAGGGTAAAATGTCAGTTTACTTACTGAAGGTCTAGTAACTGACTCAAAGAAAACCGCTGCGAAAGGTAAGACACATCCGGACCAGTTAACTAAACGGCACACAAGACAGGTTATATCATCTATAACTTTTTAGTTCTAATCATAACAAGAAAACCGTCCGTATGTGTATCGTGTTTACAATAACTTCGTTAAAGTGTGTGAATGTGAGGAGTAATAGAGTGATGAGATAGCATAATCGCGTCAGCAATATGGACGCTGTTCCACTCCTGTCTACATAGGCAATAGCTGAATGCCTGCAAAGCTGTTTGCATTTGATAAATACAAGATCCATCACAAACATTGCCCGCCCGCACTTAGTCTATTAACATTTTGCAACAAATATGAATCCAATCCCTCTATGCAGATTAAACGGATGCCATACTAATTTCATGGTTAGGAAATATTATATTTGTGTTGTTTACTATGTGATTTTACTACTTAATGAAATATACTACGAATTTAGGCTTTTGAATTTAACATGATCCGAATCATAAATTTATGCAACACTTTGATCCTCAAGGAACATTAAACCGTCCTGTATAAGCGGTAAAATTCCAGAACTTTTTTAATATTGATCTAAGTTTACTAAAATTGAACCAAAGTGGTGTTATTATATTACGGCATTGAAATAAATATTTATTAATTAAAATTTAACGAAACATTTTGTATAAATTATAAGTCGAACAAAAATACAAATTTAATGAAAAATTCCTACACGAGCCATAAACTTCAAACAAATCCCAAGACGACTAGTAGTGAATGAATTACACTATCAAATAGCGAACAATATTTCGCTTTTCTTTTTAAATCAACCGCTTTACGGCTTAATAAATAACAAGTTTTATAAAAGATATTTCAAGGCCTAGGTATGACGCAAATATAACAATTATAAAATGCATAGAATTTCATAGCAGACGATTAACTAAAACGTAAATTATCAATGACAATATTTCTCTTTTCTTTTTAAATCAACCGCTTTACGGCTTAATAAATAACAAGTTTTATAAAAGATATTTCAAGGCCTAGGTATGACGCAAATATAACAATTATAAAATGCATAGAATTTCATAGCAGACGATTAACTAAAACGTAAATTATCAATGACAATATTTCTCTTTTCTTTTTAAATCAATCGCTTTACGGCTTAATAAATAACAAGTTTTATAAAAGATATTTCAAGGCCTAGGTATGACGCAAATATAACAATTATAAAATGCATAGAATTTCATAGCAGACGATGAACTAAAACGTAGATTATCAATGACAATATTTCTCTTTTCTTTTTAAATCAACCGCTTTACGGCTTAATAAATAACAAGTTTTATAAAAGATATTTCAAGGCCTAGCTATGACGCAAATATAACAATTATAAAATGCATAGAATTTCATAGCAGACGATGAACTAAAACGTAGATTATCAATGACAATATTTTTTGAATACTGAATTTCACAATAGCCTTACATCTTTAACAATAACACTAATTATTAATTTGCATATTTTTACAAAAGTTTAAAAATTAGCTTAAAACAAATTACGCTGTACATCTTTCATAGGCTGTTATTAAAACACAAAGCATAACCTAACAACAACCAAAAATATTATTTTAGATGCATTAAATGCCCACTACTCCGGCACTTTCAATAATCCGGCCTCTCTGGACGTAAAGCATAACATTAAACGTTAGCTATCGGCAAAGTTCAGGTACGAACAAGGGTAACGCATGTTTGCCATTTCGTCTAATTTCAATCAATGTTTAGAGCAGTGTGTCCCAACCTTTTTCGAGAATTATAATTTTTTGTCGACTACCTGATTTATAATTTTATTCTGAACATACTTAGGTCTTAAAATTAAAACAACATTTTTCGTGTTTTGTATTTTTTTAAAAAAATGTCCTCAATGATAATATACCATTGGTACCATTGATATACCATTGATAAAATAATAACGGGACGAAACTTTTGCTGGAAGTCCCAAGCGACTTAATATCGTCAACTACATTTAAAAACTTTTATCTTTCAAAGCAGGAACAATAAACAAATATTTGTGATTTATTTTTGGAGTTTAGAAACATTTGACTGGTCATAAATCTTAGGAACAAAGATTTGTTTTTAATTTAATAAAACATCTACCTGACAAATAATCTGGTAAAACTACAAGGTCATAAAACTAGGTTTTCGCAAAAATAATGATTACTTTTGATTTACTAATTACTTATTAATAGCACCTAGCTATTTAGATTTTAAAACTTCGAGCATTACTCACATCATATTATTTATCGTTTTATAACTACACGGTGTTTAAATATTTACAGAAAAAATAACAATAATAATAATAATAATGAAAGATACTTGCCATTTATAAAATTCAAGACGTAGTGAACACCTGCGGAGTGACAACACGATACCCGAAAAAAACCTTGGTTAGTTGAACGTCGTGAACCTTGATTAGTTGAACTTCGTCTACCTTGGACATTGAACGTTGTGTATACTTTGGTTAGTGTACATCTTGGTCATTTAAAGGAGCCCCATTTGAACTTTACGTAATTCTTGGTTAGTTGAAACCTCGGTCATTTGAATGCTACCCGTTTAGAACATGGATATGTTTCGATGTTTAATCGAGAATTATGTGAACACAGAAATTTTTATTTACAAATTTGTTTCACGACTTATAAACTATAAATTTTCATTATAAATTATAAACAAACAATCTAAATAATTCACACGTCAAAATAACAAGACAAAGAGTTGGTTTTAGGTATATTAACCCAAACAGTGAACAAACACCCTGTAATTCTGCATGATCCAAGTCCCGAACGTGCCGTATTTAGCGACTTGTTATTTCATTTTTATCAGTCGGTGTGTTTCTATTTCTATTCTCGAATACCTTATATTCTCCCTTAACTTTTAGCAACACAATAAAACATATTGATCAAACAAATTACACTGAATATTTTAATTTCATTGTACCTGAGTAAAGGTAAACATATGTATAATGCACTTTGTTTCTACATAAAGGGTAATCCAACAAAAAGGTACAAAATACATTTTGCGGCCGTTAAAGGCACTTCTTTCAAATAAAATTCAATAACGCGAAAATAGATTTCATATAATTTTATTTTCGATGTCAAAACGTTGCTGAACAAAATTGGTAAAACACTCAGTTTTATGAAGGAGTGTCCCAGTATTATTAGGGCTACTTTGTGCTGTTAAATCTCCAAAATACCCCCGCCATGTTTACAGCTGGACACACCTGGCAGAGTCATAAAATATTGCTGCAACCCTTCTCGGCAGGTTGCTTTAAAAAAAACGTAATAAAAGGAGCCACGTTGGCTACTTGTAACAATGTTTTTTTTCAGAAATGTTCATTTCATCCTGGGCCAATCTTTAGATTAGCTTTAATGCTCCATAATGAAAATATTGGAAAGAACTCCAATACCACAAAAATAATCAAAAATAAGAAATAAAACAAGCTACTTGAGATTAAACCCTTATGTACATTTCGATGACCATGTTATCATCATCAGAGGGTCTTATTACAAAATTACAATCTAGCAAACAAGAAGTTACAAACTAGAGTGGTGTCATCACTCTAGTTTGTAACTTCTTGTTTGCTAAGTTGTAATTTTGTAATAAGACCCTCTGATGATCATAACATGGTCATCGAAATGTACATAAGGGTTTAATCTTAAGTAACCTGTTTTATTTGCTATTTTTGATTATTTTAGTGATATTGGAGTTCTTTCCAATATTTTCATTGTAATATATTGTACAACTGTGCTCTTGATATTGTGTATTTTAATGCTCCACATCGTTTCATTACATTTACGTGGTTTTACTGTTTTTTAAGAATATTTTAAGGCGGCTGATTTTACAAGTTGGTGGAGTACTTGACTACAAAACTGAAGATTATTGGTTCGAATCATAGCAGCGCCAAAGAATGTCTGTTTAGGTTTTCAACCCCCAGGTCTACTGGATTTGTAAAATGAGAACCTTAGGTCGCAATTAGGGTTGTAATGGGTTTTGAAGCGCAGTGTTGCCCACTCTACTTTCTTTAAATACAGTGATACGGCGTCTTTGCTTAGTCATTATTCTGGGCAAGTGTGGTTATAGTAAGGATCAGGCTGATGTCTCTATCATCGTTCTAGGAGGGCAAAACACAAAAAGAAGAGATTTTTTTAATAATTTTACTTTCATTATAAGTTTTGCATGTCAGCATAATGATTCCAGTCACAAAAAATTAAATAAACATTTTATAGCTTAAAACAAAATTTATAAGATTAAGAAAGTATCTGATTAAAGACGTAGGTATTTTAACGTCAGTATTATTGTAGGAGACTACGGGAAATACCTGGAATCGAGAGGGGAAAAGTCAGGAAGCAAAGTAATAGGATTAGAGAAAGTCCGTCTCCGGAAATACATGTTTCCGGCGTGTTTCTCTGTGAGGCAAGATTTCACTAAGCTCTGTGTACACTGTCTGGAAACAAGATTATACTTATCCTTGATGCTTTCTCGTTGGTTCCACGGTTTAAAGCAGCATTACGGCTATAGATCACGTTAAAGCTATTGTGTATATTACAAGGTTAGAAATATATTTTAAACCTGGACAAGTTCCTCTTTGCGCTTTTACATTGTCATTCTGAGTTACTTTATTACAGGTCATAAAGTTTACAGTCAGCTGGTACAAGTTGCGAGTTATAGCAAGAGACTTATCTAGTACATGCGCAAAGCCTACTTGACATTTAAATTTTGTCGGTTTACCACAATCCAAGGTGGCTAGATTCTACCCACCTTGACCACTACCGTTGTGTCTTGTTCCCCACTGTACCTTAGAGAGGGGTAGTAAGCTGTTTGATCTTCCTCCTCCACTATTCACCTCAAGTCTCGCTTGTAATTGTTACATGAGTTATTGTCTTTTCGTAATTTTTTTTCTTATTCAATTGGATCGTTTTCTAGTGTTCGTCACATCTTTAACCGTAGATCAACTTACACCACATCAAAATGACGATGCACCACTTAAAAAAAAAATTTCTGTATCTGACAAATGAGCGGTTCGAGCGCATCTATCTTTTCAGTACATTTGTACCTACAACAACCGATGTCAGATGCGCAGTTTCACAGCTAAAGTGCGCATGCGTCTTAGTGAAGCAGAGCTCGTGTCGTCGTTTTGACAATACGTAAGTGATGTTGTTTTAAGATTTTGTTCTCTATAGATATTACAAAATTCTTCAATTTTAACAAAAACCTGTTCTACAACTCATTCGTTTGTTACATTCTGTGTTTTTTGTAAGCAAAATGTGTTTAAAAATTATTTTTAAAAGACTTTTTTAAACATTTGTGTTTCACTATTTAATTAAAACGTAGCCACCATAATTATTACTTTTCTTTCTAATAGTAGGACTCATAGCTACAATAATATTTTTTCCAAGAGCTAAAGAAGTAAAGGATATTACAGTGTTCAACACATTAATCAAAAAACATTATTTTAGAGAATTAAAAAAAATATTGAAGTAGTTAAATTTACCATACATAAGTAATCCTGTGACAAAATTTATAAATAAGTAATCTAAGGTTAACAAAGAAAACCAAAACATTAAAAAATACCACGTACGTTTCCAAGTAGAAAAATGTAACGGTACTATAGTGAAATTTACTAAACAATAGTTGGATGTTAGAGACTGTACTTGGAGTACACTGACATTTGCATCAAGAAAGATCCTTCGCATCGGAGGTAGCTTTAAACTCTCGCTATCTTTAAAGCTATCTTACGTTTCATGAAAGTGAAAATCAAAGACTGACTGAAATGTCTATTACAGTATTTTATTGTTCAAGTGCGTGTGTCCCTACTACAGGGATATTTCTTGGAAAGGAAATCAAAGAAATCTAAATCTAACCTTTCGTATAAAGGTTCGAATATCAATTTAGGAAAATTCGACAGTCTCGAGCTAGCGCGGGAGAGGAGGCAACGGGACTACAAAGGAGCATCGCCTGTCACGAGATGTATATAATCTGTGCGTCTGTGCGGACTGTATTCACAAGCATTTTATTCTTTTCTGTATTCATTTTGTTATCAATGTTCTAAGTTTGTAGTGCATACAACTATTACAAAAATCTAGTTTTTACAATTATTTAGTGCAAAACTAGCTACAAATAACAACTTTAATTATAGAACGCATTATAATTAGAATTAAAAAAACGTTTTCGACAAAGAGTGGCAATGTTTTCCTTTATTTAAGACTCTTTTAAAGAAGTGATCATTCATAGAAATATACATCAAATCGTGAAAGAGGAGATAGAGTGAAGACACTGAGTCTTACAGGGAACCACTAGTGGCATTTCAAGGAAAAAAAGATCTGTAAATGCTTTAACAAAACTGTTTCACTACCGCCGTTCAAAAGTGACTCATCGCTGTAAAAGTAAACGATTTTATTTGATTACATACCTATTTGTGCATTCTATGTGCGTGGTGTAATATGTTTCTTTTTAAATGTAGGCTAATGCTTTTATAGACCTTGCAATCATTTTTCAGTTGTAATCTCATACATTTATTTATTTGCGGACACTAAAACCAGATTTGACATTTGAGTTAAATATTTATTAATCAATGAATTATATATTCATACTTGTATAAATATACAGTAGAATGTAGGCTACGTTCTATAAACAAGAATATTTATAGAATTATTAGCTTAAAACTATCAAACATCACTCACGTTTTGTCTACCTCTAGACTGAGAATGATGTATTATATATATATATATATATATATATATATATATATATATATATATATATATATATATATATATTATATATATATATATTATATATATATATATATATATATATATTATATATATATATATATATATATATATATATATATATCAGTTACACTTTATTCTACTTAAACAAGATATTTGTTGTTCATATAAAATAAAGTGTAAGTGATAAGTGAATACAAGAAAACAGTGTTTGCAAAGTTTACTATATATATATATATATTATCACTTTCCCTATATGTACTTAAACAAGAATCTTACTTGGTATTTATGCGAGTTAACTTTCAAAGATTGATAGTATCTCCATTATCGAGCATCACTGATCGAGAACCCCCGGTCAGTGATGCTCGATGATGAAGATACTATCAATCTTTGAAAGTTAACTCGCATAAATACCAAGTAAGATTCTTGTTTAAGTACATATAGTAAAAGTGATAAGCGGATACAAGAAAAACAGTGTTGCAAAGTTAAAAAAAAAAACAGACAGACACACACACACACACGCACACACACACACGCACACACACACATATATGTACATATATATAATAAATATAGGCCTAGTTCTATATATCAATAGTAGCAACGCTGTAATTTTGCATTACACAATTATGACTGGTACAGTTATCAATTTTATTTCATTTTTTAGAGGCAGCTTTCGAGACTTTGTCTATTCTATTTTCGCAAAAGTCATGTGAGATTTTTTCCAAGTATAAATTTAACGTGTAAGTGATGAAATGTTTAATAAAACATAGGCTATAGTTTATTTCCTATTTTAACAATCTACACATCTTGTCAGCCAGTGAGAGGTGTAGATATTGGTGAGGTGTGTGTTGTGATATCCTGTCAAATACTCTATGTTTATGTTTTAAATAAAAATTAATAAATTACTTCCAATAATTTTTATTCATAAATATATAGGCTGCTATTATAATTTTCGATCCTTTATCTCAATCGTCCTTCGCAGCCACAAATATTGTTTCGGTCTAAATGTGTTAAAGTTTAATAATTTTTAATCGTCCACCAGCACAGAAACTACAGCCTTTTCTTTCACTGCTTTGTTTAAAAATCAACTTTCTTCGTCGCTTCTTAAACATTGCTTTGAGCATTATTGTTTATTCTTTTTAAAGTTTTTGTTTACTGTTTATGTTTTTAAATCCTGTTTACTCTTCTCTAAGCCTCATTAACACCACATTAACTTAGATCTATGTAACCCTTCGAAAGTAATTTTGTCGTCTTTCCCTTTACTTTGTTTTCCAAAATCTCAAGGAAACAAAGTTAGTTTTGCTTTTATTGTGGTTGGTTGCCTCTTTCGCATTATTATCACTCGTCCTATCAGGCCTACAACTTTATATGGGCACCAAGTATACGAGAATTACCTTTCTAATTCTTTACATTTCAAGTATTTTTATATTCTATTTATCTATCGATCTATATATTTATCTTACAATGAAAATATGGGAAAGAACCCCAATACCACAAAAAGTAATAAAAAATTACAAATAAAACAAGTTACTTAAGATTAAACCCTTATGTACATTTCGATGACCATGGCATCATCATCAGAGGGTCTTATTACAAAATTACAATCTAGCAAACAAGAAGTTACAAACTAGAGTGATCTATAATTATCACTCTAGATTGTAACTTCTTGTTTGCTAGATTTTAATTTTGTAATAAGACCCTCTGATGATGATGACATGGTCATCGAAATGTACATAAGAACTTAATCTTAAATAACTTGTTTTATTGTTATTTTTGTGGTATTGGGGTTCTTTCCAATATTTTCTTTGTAATATATTGTACCACTGTGCTCTTGATATTGTGTATATATTTATCTATTTTTTATATTATTATTTTGGAAATTTAACATTAGATCTAGATAAAATGGCTTTCAATACAAATTCTAAATATAAAACTGCAACTATTTGAACTAATATATTACTGGCATACTAGTAATTAATATTATACAATATTATTTGTCACACATTGCTAGAACAGATGTTGCAATTATTTGATTGATGGGGTATATTTTCGCAGCCGTTCTACTATGACGTATCGTGTTACGTATCGACCGTATATTGCATGCCATTTTATGAGCGGTGTAGGTCGTGCAACGTATTAATAACCTCGGAACTGTCTATGTCGATATTGAAATATGTATCCATGAAAACATAGAATATATTTTCATGAATGACGATTAGAATATTTTTTGTTTAAAGCTGATGCAAATGGAAACCTTTTTTGAAAGGTATTTTTATTTGTAAATTAATCAAACGGAATACAAGATTGGGTTACGTTTGACCGATGCTATGGTGTATATATTGGAATAATGAAGATTAAATGAAATTATAGCCTACGCATTAGAAAAATAATAATGGTTGTAAATAAATTGAAAATGAAGAAATAAATAATAATTGAAAGTTTATTTATTATGTTATAATAAAAATTAATTATTTTTTATACGTGCTAATGACAGATCATAGACAATTTTGTTCTTTTAAACATTCAAACTTTCGAATATCTTTCCAAAATTCTTTTTCAAGAGCTCAGTTTTAATTAAACAGTTATACAACATAACTTACTATTTATAAAATACATAACATTATATGAAACATTAAAAAAATCAACAAATTACAAAACACTTAATAAATACCCATTTACAAGTCAAACTTTTTTCTACCGCCTATTAGCCTATATAAAAAAATATTGTTATTAACAGATATAAAATAAAAATATTAGTTAAAAATTAATTATAAGTCATAGTAAAGCTTGAACTGAGTTTAGTATTTTAGTTTTTATGCGTGTTAATTAAAAATGTGTTCTAAAAAACCAAATGATTTAGGCTTAAGTGTTGAAAATCATAAACAGTAGTTAACTTAGAAATCACAATAATAGTATAATCTTTATACATATAACTAAAAATAAGAACTGTATTTATTTATAGTAACTCTTTATATAGATAACCGTTTGTAGTACTGTACAATTTTTCTATTTCAACATGGTTTTTGTAGCTTTTAATAAGGCCGCTTTCATTTCCTTCCATCCCTCACTTATATCCTCTAGGTCTTTAAAATACTACATTGCGTTGAACTCTTTCGTTTAGATATTTTAAATAACAAACCCAATAACCACAAAATAACTTTATTTATTCACTTGATGTACATTTCAGTTACCAGGTAACCATCTTCAGAAGTACTGAACAAAAATAGGTTCTTTCGTTTAGGTTTACTATTACCATTTTGTTGCATGTTCTTTTTAATTTCTGAATTTTTACCCTGTTTTTCTTGTTTTTACTGTTTATTCTCTTCAACTTGGCATCTATTTTGCCAATATATGGGTTATGTAGCTGCACCAGGTTATGTCTTCACCATTTGGTTTCTCATTAAGTTATCATGACAGTCCTGAGGATATCTTAAAGTATACAGCTTTAGGTTTATTAGTTTGCTTGATGAGTTCGCTACTAAACTGATAATTTTCCTAATATTAGAAAGATCGAAATCTTGTTGCTGTTCATGACGAGCTGGTTGTAAATTACAAATTACACTTTTGCTATTACTTGCGACCAGACATTTGTTAACTAAAAGTTGTTAATTGTTAACATACACTTGGAGGAAACGTTTTCGTCTTACGACTTATTCAGCCTAGTATTTTTGCCGCTAGGAATGCTGCTGTTGTGCTTCCTCGGTACCATTTTTTTGAAAGTTAGAAGTTATGTGATTGAAAAGTATGTGTGATATGTTCCGTTTTTGTTAATTTAAGATGTCATTTTTATGTGTTGTTATTTCTATTTATTTAAAACTGTTCTAGTGTGTTTAATTTATTACCTTTGTTGCATGTGTGGAGGATTCTCATGTTATTTTCCATACTTTTGCATGAGTGTTTAGTGTCCATGAGGTGATTTGCGAGGCGGTTTCAATAGTAGTGTGTAGTGCCCTTTTGTGTTCTTTATATCTTTCGGCGAAAGATCTGCCTGTTTGTCCAATATAGAACTTATTGCAGTTGTTGCATTTTAGTTTGTATACTCCTGGGTTATTGTATGTGTTGGTATTGTTTTTAATGCTGTGTCTGATAGCTGTTTGGCTTTTATTTGTTGTTCTGTAAGCTACATTGTATCCTGCTTTTTTGAATTGGTCTTTCGCCGAAAGATATAAAGAACACAAAAGAATCCACCTTCGCAAATCACCTCATGGACACTAAACACTCATGCAAAAGTATGGAAAATAACATGAGAATCCTCCACACATGCCAATAAAGGCCATAAATTAAACACACTAGAACAGTTTGAAATATATAGACATAGCAACACACATAAAAATGACATCTTAAATGAACAAACACGGCACAGATCACACATACCTTTCGATCACATCACTTCTAACTTTCAAAAAAATGGTACCGAGGAAGCACAACAGCAGCATTCCTAGCGGCAAAAATACGAGGCTGAAGAAGTCGTAAGACGAAAACGTTTCCTCCAAGTGTAAGTTAACAATTAACAACTTTTAGTTAACAAATGTTTGGTCGCAAGTAATAGCAAAAGTGTAGTTTGTATTAGAAAGAAAATAATAATTATTGTTTAATTATAACAAACCTATTATAATCCGATAATTTGTAGCTATATTTTAATACAGCTAGGCTATATAGCAATGAGGAATAACTTGCTAATCCCTCAACAAATACCTTACTTGATAAGAGAAAGTGTTTGTAAAATAAGGTTATGTTTCTATAGCGTACATATTATTCACTATTTAAGATTTTCTACATTTAAAATCATTAATTGTTTTTTTGAGCAGCACATGTAGAAATGAAAAAATGAAATAATACCACAATGCAATGGGATAAGTGGAAAATAATTCCCTAATATTTATTTAGAGAGGGTATTTATAATTTAAAAAAATCTAAAACACAGTTGTTTCCGTTAGCATGTGATAAACTCACATTTTTATAGGCTTAGTTTAATCACTGTATTTCGTTGTAACCGGGAAATATTTGTCATTCTTTTCATAGATAATTAAAATCATAAAAATATAAAAAGTATTAATATGTTAAGAATATAGGTTTTTCAAACTTTGAAAAAACTATTGAAATCGTAGACTGATAACAGAAGTGTAATAAGTAGACTTATAATGTAACGTTATACAAACTATTAGAGATATGATAAAAACCCTAATTCTAAACTTTAATCGATCAATTTTCTTTAGATATACATTGTAACTTATAATGCCCTGTAGACAAGGCATACAAACCCTGCGAAACAGGACGTAACCTAGCCTTATTCAATATCATAACTATACATTTTAAATTAAAATTTCACAGTTTATTCTCTCTGTAAATTAATAAATTTTTGTTCCAAGTTTTATTAAATAAATCCTCGTAAATGAATCTCGTTATTAAAAATAGCACAAGTTTTTAACAAGTCAATATTTTGTAATATTTAATATCAAAATATTACGAAGTAATACAATAACAAGAATACTTTTAATGCATATATTATTCCTAAGAATATTTACTTATATGCATATTTACTTTTATGCATAAGAATAATTACGCACCTAGTGATTTTTTAGGTATATCTGCGTAAATAAAGAATATACAGACTTCAAAATTTTGTAAAATATTCTTTATTTATATATTAAACATTCTTATAAATTTCACTTACTTAGCAATAAACACATCAAAATGAAAAATAAAATTTAAAAAATTGTCAAGTGCGTACTCTTGACCTACTGGGCGGGTAAGAGTACGCAAGTAGGGTGGTTAAAAGTACGCACTAACAGTGATCACAAACAAATGGGCCACTATCTTCATAAGCCGAGCAATCTTCGTACCACCATTCCTTGCAGATACCACATTGTACCCAGTTCTCAGAATACGAGTTTCCACATCCTGGGCAAATTGTTGGGTCATCTTCTTCTTTGGGTAGGTTTCCTTGTCCTGAACGTGTAGATGTGCTTGTGTAGTCATTTCCGAAGTTTAGTTTTTTATGTGCATTGGATATCTCTTTTTTGTAGGTCTAATATGTTTCTTGCTTTCTCTCTCTGTCTTTTTAAGAGTTCTTTCTGCTTTTACCTTCTCTAATTCCTTTTTTCTCTTTCATTCTCTTCCAAGAGTCTTTTAAAAGGTGATGAAGTTAGTATTTCTGACTTTAGTGAGCCTCTTCTTTTTTTTATTTTCAGTTTCTCTTGCTTTACTTTTTGGAAGTAGAATAGATTGAACAGTAACCATTATATTGTTTGAAGTTTTTGCAGGGGAGTTATTAGACTGATTTGGTAAAGAGCTGTCCGTTCCTTCGCTTGGATCTGGAGCATCTCCAAGTACTTCTTTAGGTGGTTGATCGGTCACTAATGACGGGGCAAATAGTTCCTCATCTATTACATCCGGATTATATGGTTCGATTCCTGTTATTTTAAAAGACTTTTCGGCAAGCTTGACTCTTGCTGTAGCAGTGTAGGCTTCTTTGAAAATTCCTGCTACGTCGGTAAGCCTTATTACCTCAAGAAATTTCTCAGCTTCAGCTGCATAAGCTGCTTTCAGAGGTGCAAAGAATCGTTTACCTAAAGGCTGGATGACATGGCTCGCGTGAGGTGGAAGAGTTAAAAATATGATATTATTCTCTCGGCAGAACAAAATAAGCAGGAAGTGAACAATGCGTAGAGTGATTATCCGCTATCAGCAAAATAGGATCTTCGGCAGATGATGAACAAAATGTTTTAACCAATCGAGAAATAAGTCGGAGTTCATATAACCTGTCTCAGTTACTAGACCCAAAGTTCCCGAAGGAGCATTTTTGAACAATAGGTGATTCATTATTTTTCTAGGAAAAATCAATGCTGGCGGTACAAAAATTCCTGTTGCACTCATGCAGCAAACTGCAGTGATGGTATCCCCTCTTTCTGCACTAGAAATTTTACAAACAGTTTTTTTTACCAGTGGGAGTCAGTACCTTTGGAGTTCTTTTTGGAACAGTTGACAAGCCTGTCTCATCCATATTAAATTTCCTATGAGTAGAAATTTTTTTGTCAAGACACTCTTTTAAATTATTATAAAACCTTGTAACTTGGGCCTTATTGAAACCAATTGCTCTAGCCATACTACACTGCTCTGGGGACCTAACAGATAACTTATTCCTTTTACAGAAACCTTTAAACCAATCTTTACCGGCCATTTTCTTCTTTTTGTTAAATCTGTTAGATACTCCATTCATTTCAGCGTAGTCAAATGCAACTTCCATCAAATGTTTTCTTGTTAATCTATAAAATCTACACTCAAAGTCTCTGCAATGCTAAGCCAGCTCTCGTTCCATTTCATCAGTCAAAGCTCGTTTGAAACCTCCTAGCGATACTGGGATGGTACCCTGCAAAAAAAAAAACAAAAAACAAACGTGTATGTAGGACTATTATTAGTAAAATAAAAATTACAACAAAATTATTTCTAAAAAATATAGGCTGAATTTCTATACACAATATTGTTCATTGCTCAGAGATTCAGCAGCCTGCAAAACTCGTAACTTATGGGAGGAAATGCAAAAAGAAGAGATTTCATCATAATTGGACCTACATGATTTGAGATAAATATGGGTGACTTGACAAGACAGAAATGTGAACACTTAAATACCAATTTACCGCTTTCAACCTTTTCCTCAAGGTACACTCGTTAGTCCCCAGTTCTCTGGCCACTTCTCTTTTACTCTTCCCTGGTTCTAATTTCCGTTAAGCCTCTTCAATTGTTTCATTAGAAATGAGAGCTCTCTCTGATTTCCGTTTATAAGGTGCCATTGTGCCGAAAAAGGTTACTGAAAAAAAATTAATTTGCATTTGAAAATGTAAATAGAATTCTACATTCATTAGGTTTTTCTTGGTATTAAAAAAGCAAGAGAGGGAGGCCAAGAGTACGCAGTTATAAGTTGTTGCGTACTTTTGGCCTCCCTAGTAGTATTTCTCAGACTTGTCCCTAGATGCCAGCAGGTTACAAACAACTAATGGCTGGATGTTTTTGCCAATGAAATGCACTTTCATTTAATATAGGTTTAAACAATATTTATGTACTTTATGTACTAAAAAAACCTTAAGCTTTACATCCTAAAAATTAGATAAAAAAGTAAGAAAACTGTATTTTACCTTGTATTTTGCCAACAAAGAGGAGCTGATAAATGACAATACCGCTTCTTCTACTGTTGTTGTAGGCTTACTAAAACGTCACAACAGACATTCCCTGCAGTGTTGCCAACACCATAAAATTTAACTGCGTACTCTTAACCGCCCGCGTACTTTTACCCACCGTTTTATCCAAATATAAATTAATAAATATTCTTGTATTTGAATAACATATGTTGTTTTAAATATATATATATATATATATATATATATATATATATATATATATATATATATCACAATATGTATTCTTGTGTATTAATAAAGAACTAAGTCAAAATACCAAATACAAGAATTATAATTGAATTTACAATTCAAAGCTTTTCGTTGGCTAACAGTACCAACATCATCAGGAATATTAAACAATTCATTGTTTAATTAAACAGGAATTGTTTAATATTCCTGATGATGTTGGTACTGTTAGCCAACGAAAAGGTTTGAATTGTAAATTCAATTATAATTCTTGTATTTGTATTTTGACTTAGTTCTTTATATATATTAGTGATAATATACAATACAGTAACATTACCTGCAAATATTAAGTAGGCCTTACAACTGTTGTTGGATACATTATAGCTTAATTATTTAATAAAATTCACATTATTACACTTCTTCTACTAGTTCATCCTCTCCTGATATAGGCCTAGGCACTATATCTTGCACTTATATCTTTTCAATCGTTAATAAAATAAGTTTTTATTCATTCAATTACCTTCAAATAAACGTTTTTGAACCTATAGGGGATAACAATTGATATTAGTACAGTTTTTTCAAATATTTATTCAATATTTAAGTTTTAAAAATATGGGGGGGTCTAGGTCCGATTCGAACTGAGTATCTTCATGTTCCAAGTCTAGCGTTTTAGCACTGATCCAACCTGCCCTTAGCTAAGAATGTATTTTATTAAAGATAAATATGATTTTTTTTGTCCCGATATCAAAACCTTCATTGTACTTCTTTAAATTATTGCCATGGTTACCACACAATAGCATAAATAATGCTCTAGGATTAAAAATGAATGAAAAGAATAAACTAAACAAACAAACTGGATTAACTGTATAGATCCTTGCTTCTCAAACGCACAATGCGAAAGGAAGAGAAAAGAAACTACAACACAATTCAAGCGACAGAAGAAAAGGAAGCGTATAAGTAGTAACAAAAAAAAAATAATAATAATAGTCCAACACCATACATAGAAAGGAAAATGGAAATTTACAAGGAAATTCGCTTTTGTTATTGTAACCTTAATATTGTTACAAAATTTATACTGCTACAATTATTTAAAAACATTTGATGTACATTTAACTAACACTGTTAACATCATCAAAAGGTTACAAACATACTGAGATCTAAAAACTATACTTTGATTTAAAGTAGAATAGGAATGGGTCAGTGGTAGGGTAGGGATCCGATGTTGTCAGTTCGAACGCATTGACAGTCAATTCGCCACTGTCAGCGACTGATATTGCAGAACGAAGGAAGCTACACCACTAGTAAATCACTCCACCACAGTTACGATGTCACTGAGCGACATACGAAAATTTAACGTCGAACAAGGCAACAAGGCTCACCCACGCAGTAAGATGTGAATTTCCTATTAGCTCAGACGGTTGTAATCCCCACTTCCTCTGGTCGATTTCACCTACGCAGAATCCTATTCTGTTTTAAATCAAACCATAAAACCTATGACTACTGGTACCTAAACCAGCGACTGGTTTAACCAATACCAGAGCTGCACGCAGGATCAAGACCACGCCCCTCACCTACTGGGGCAGATCCAACTTAGAACTAACATACAAAACAGTATGAATACTAGATAAAATAATAAAATTAATGGTAATAAAATAAAACTAAAGTTGAATAATAATAATAATAAATATAATATCAAGAACAATAATAAAATATCAACTAATTATTATAATTACAACTAAAGAAATTGCGTATTCTACCATTTCACATTTATGTGGATATTTTTATAATCTGCGCCTCAAGAAGTTACAAATAAACATCATAAAATACAAAGTTAAATACTTTAGAAACGTAAAGAAAATAATAATTTAAAAAATCAATATTTTGAGATACACAAATTTCTTGCGTTTATGTTGTTTGTGGACTTGTGGACATCGTGGTACGTTTAGCTATAATTGTTCATGTTAAATTTTACTTACGTAAGTTTCAAAGTGCCTTGAAGTAATAACTGCAAACTTTAACAGGTGGGCTTTCAGTCGACTGAAGATTAACGATGATGCCACCTTCTGCTCATTAATTTTCCCTTCATATATACTTTGCAGGCTTTACGCATCTGTGCGACTTTCTCCATGTGAGCAATGGTTACGTGCAATCTGTATATGTGTGTTGGTTCACCGCGAATGTGTTTTAGTTAACATTAGTTGAAACAGCTCTAGGTAGTTAAATTAAATAATACAAGCCGTATACCATCGAACTAACTTACACTCATGGTGCAGTGTCTGGTTGATTATCAACAATAAAAATTGCTTTTTAACTGCAATTTGTATACTGGATTTTTTATGAAAAATTTTTTAAATAGACAATTTTATTTCCTAACGACAAAAAGGTTATGTAAAATCAAACCCTGGATAAAAGCAAATACGTTAACCAAACTTAGAGCAAAACACTGTTTCGTAGAACTTTTCCCAATAGTTTACTAGATAAACTGCAACTCCCTAAAGTTTAAATTACTTCTTGCAGTTGTGTAAACGCGTAGAATCGTCTAACCACCGGCTTTGGAACAGTCGTTTCATTATCTATATCGCCTAGACGACAGTTACGTTTTCATGGTAATTCTTCAATCTATAAAATATAACGGTACAATGTTAGTCACAGTTGTTTAATATTTCCACTTTCACGTGTAGAATTCTGAAACAGAATTTCCCAAGAGAAACTAAATTATTTTTAATTTAAAAAATGTCAATTATTTAGAGAAACACGAAACAAACTATATTTACGTTCGTGAAACAAGTATTTTCAGTTCCGTGATTTATTCGAATACATTTGCAGAATGTTCTATTTTGTGGAGACATTTGCAAGATATATTCCACAATATTTTAGGCTAGTTATTGAAGTGTTCAAATACCAATTAAATTCCATGGATATGTATCTTTAAACTCTGACTTCATCATTTAAGAATTGCAACCAGAATGACTAAAAATCAGATTAAGGAATTGCCCTGAAGTACGCTATTCAGGATGCCAGGTTATTCCGAAACGTGTGCAGGTTATTCCGAACAGATGTG
Organism: Prosapia bicincta; assembly: GCA_036971475.1. Classification (NCBI taxonomy): domain Eukaryota; kingdom Metazoa; phylum Arthropoda; class Insecta; order Hemiptera; family Cercopidae; genus Prosapia; species Prosapia bicincta. The sequence goes on from JBAIZL010000108.1 coordinate 551,163, forward strand.
TTACTTAGAGGTTGTTTGAAGGAAAGGATATTAGTAAATTATTTTCAAAAGAAATTACCTACATCTAGAAATATTGTATACTTGATTGAAATATGACACTTCGAATCATTTTATACAACTGTTTATTTCTCATAGGTTATGATTTTCTGTACTGTCCATTACCAATAAGTAAAAAGTGTATTTAAGGAGAATTATATTTTCCTAAGATGTTAACAGTGAATAAGAAAATATCCCCAGCAATAGGCTCTCTCTCTCTCTCTCTCTCTGTCTCTGTCTCTGTGTGTGTGTGTGTCTCTCTCTCTCGCCCTCTTTCTCTCTCACCTCTTTCTCTCTCTCTGTCTCTGTGTGTGTGTCTTTCTCTCTCTCTCTCTCTCTCTCTCTCTCTCTCTCTCTCTCTCTCTCACTCTCTCTCTCTTTCTCACTCTCTCTCTCTTTCTCTTTCTCTCTCTCTCTTTCTCACTCACTCACTCTCTCTCTCTCTCTTTCTCACTCTCTCTCTCTCTTTCTCTCTCTCTCTCTCTCTCTCTCTCTCTCTCTTTCTCACTCTCTCTCTCTTTCTCACTCTCTCTCTCTTTCTCACTCTCTCTCTCTCTCTTTCTCACTCACTCTCTCTCTCTTTCTCTCTCTCTCTCTCTCTCTCTCTCTCTCTAACAGTTGTTTTGCATTACCAATCTCCTCCTTGATAGATGCACTATTACTATACGTAAGTGAATGCTTTAGTGCTCTAACCAAATTTCATCGTGCGAACTCTGATCCACTATAGATGCGATGTTTTATAGATGCATTAACCTTGTTATTTAATCAACGTTTTTTATGGCTACTATAAGCGTATTATAACAGCTATAACATGCTCTGAATTCTTAAAACGGGTATTTTTATAAATTAAGTGAGTCATGTATAATATTTTTAAAAAATAAAATAAATATTTACTGTTTTTATAGTAATTTATATAATATTTGACAGCGACCAATTATAAAAACAATTTATATTATTTACTAAAACATTATTTAAAATTATGTTATTTCTGTTTACAATGCATTCATTGCTACACTCAATCATTCATAGATACATACACAACGGCATGAATTTTCTCCAAATTACCAAAATAAATTTACAGTTACTTATTTACTAAATGTGTAACAATACGTTATACAAAACTCACTTGTTACATTCCGTTTCTATCTGTTATTTTATAATTGGTTATTAAAAACAAAATTTCCTTTTTAAAATAAAAAGGCTAAATGAAAATAACTTTCTGTCTATACGGATCACGCCTTAAGTAATTATATTTTATTACGTTATGTATTCTTGAATGTTGTAGTCCATTACGTTCGGTGAATCTTATTAATCTCTTAAAACAATAGTTTATGACTATCCGAACTTTAAATTTAGTAAATTTGTTAAAACTTACTGAGACAGAACGTTTTCGTTCGATATGTGCCGATCTTCAGCAGTGTCTTTTGAAGTGAGGAGATCTTCCTGAAGTGAGGAGATCTTCCTGAAGTGAAGAGATCTTCCTGAAGTGAGGAGATCTTCCTGAAGTGAGGAGATCTTCCTGAAGTGAGGATATCTTCCTGAAGTGAGGAGATCTTCCTGAAGTGAGGAGATCTTCCTGAAGTGAGGAGATCTTCCTGAAGTGAGGAGATCTTCCTGAAGTGAAGAGATCTTCCTGAAGTGAGGAGATCTTCCTGAAGTGAGGAGATCTTCCTGAAGTGAGGAGATCTTCCTGAAGTGAGGAGATCTTCCTGAGTGAGGAGATCTTCCTGAAGTGAAGAGATCTTCCTGAAGTGAGGATATCTTCCTGAAGTGAGGATATCTTCCTGAAGTGAGGAGATCTTCCTGAAGTGAGGAGATCTTCCTGAAGTGAGGAGATCTTCCTGAAGTGAGGAGATCTTCCTGAAGTGAAGAGATCTTCCTGAAGTGAGGAGATCTTCCTGAAGTGAGGAGATCTTCCTGAAGTGAGGAGATCTTCCTGAAGACACTGATGAAGATCGGCACATAGCGATGGAATACGTTTTGTCTCAGTAAGTTTTAACAAACTTACTAAATTTAAAGTTCGGGCAGTCATAAACTATGTTATGTAGTTCTTTCACTTCACTTCCAACCCGTTTTGTTTCGCTATGCTCTTATAACTGTTCGCTTTGTTCCCACGATTCATTCATTCCTTCTTAAACTCTCGTTTGTCTTATTGACTGCGCCTTATTATATTTTTGTCTGTACACAGTGTATAAAGTTCTCTTATACTTAACTGTGAAATGTAGCCATTTAATTACTGCCATTTTGTTAATACAATAAACTACACAAATCGTATTCTTTTACCTTGAGAAAGCGGATATTCTTTAATCTTATTGCGACGAAAAGAATTATCTGAATCGAACCAGATGCTATATTAACTTTTAACGACAACTCTCCTACAAAAATAGGCCCTATAGCTCTCATAAAACTCAATTACTCTCCCATTTCAAATACGTAACTTCTTGATAGCCTTGCCGAGTCAGTCCAACTCGTAAGGCTATCACGTCTGTCGATTGACTTTTGTAAAAACATCCCTATTTGATGTGTATTACAATCATAACTGTAGCAAATTTAAATATGACATTTTATATCTGTAAAAGTGATTCTGGCCAATAGAAAAAAACTGAATAGCTATTTAATATTTCTGATTTATTTTCAACCATCAACGGTTTATCTTTATCTCATTCTACTACTTATAACTAACGGGACTTAGCAAGAGACTTATGTTGTGCACGTAGGGAGTTGATATATATATATATATATATATATATATATATATGACGTATAGAATACAAGCTTTCCATTGAAATTAAATCAATCTACAACAAGTGAAAGTTTGTTAAATAATTTGACCACAAATAATAAATATAATATTTGAATATAATATAATAATAATATAATAATTATATTTCAATATAATATTTGAAAAAATAAAGCCACAAATAAATAAATAAATAAACACACACACACACACACAAACGCGCGCGCGCGCACACACACACACACACACACACACATGCTCTCTCTCTCTCTCACACACACACACACACACACACATGCTCTCTCTCTCTCACACACACACACACACACACACACACACACACACACACACACATATATATATATATATATATATATATATATATATATATATATATATAACTTTTACAGGTTTTAGTAAAAGAAATTTATAACTTTACGTCAAGAGAGAAGTTGTTAAATATTTTGACATCAATAAAGCCACAAATAAATATATGTATATATATATATATATATATATATATATATATATATATATATATATGCTTATATAAGTTCTACATAGAAATGAAAGAACTCTACGACAAGTGTGAAGTCGTTACAATAATTTCGTCTCTACAAAGCCTCATAAATTACACTCTAGTTTCCTTAAGGTGATAGCTATTTTTTTTACAATTGTTGAACAAAAGAGATTTATTTATTTTTATCAAGAATAAACATTATGGTTAAAACTGCTTTGCCACCAAGGAGATCTAATAATGTCGTTTATCCTACCTCATAGAACTTTTGCCTCGTTCTATTAAACGTAAACTCTTCTGTTAAACCGTTGAACGTGCAATATTTTTAATAAATTCACTAGTGCATACCTTCTCTTTTGTGTATGTTCACATACCTTTAGTTTACCTACAAGAAGGATTTAATTTAACACTTATTTTAAAATACATTAAAAAATAATATTAACACACACACGCGCGCGCGCGCACACACACGCATTCCGATACAGAGGAAAATATTGTAACCATAGAAAAGGCAGAAAAATGTACTCAAATATATAGAAATATTCCTAACGGTAAGGAATATGAGTATATTATGTTTTTTAAAATATTATTGTTGTTTTACTACAACTGCAAACGCAAATTTTGAAGACATTTTTTATAATATATATGCGAAGTTCAGGTTTTGGTATAACAGGAGGTAAATACTTCCCCTCATATTACGGCAGCACATGTTAGGTACGGGTCCTTAAACATTTTGGAAATATTTTTCAAGTATGACAATAGTATTTGCTTACAAATAATGTAACGTTTCTTAGGAAATTATTAATTTAGTTTTAATTTTAAGTTTAAGTTTTAGTTTTAAGTTCTAGCTTACGGTTCAGGCGTAATAATAACCGTCTGTCCGTAACGCTCTTCAAAACTTGAAGGTAGAACTCCGTTACATTAAAATACTTTAAAATACAAAGTTAAATCATTTAAACTAGCAGAGTCTCATTAAATTAATTTTTTTAAGGCTTATTAAGTTGAAATGCATGGAATTGTGTGCTGGTTAAATAATTACTCTTTTGAAATTCAATTAAAGCAAATTACACTCATTTTATTTAACAAAGAAAAAAATATAAATTATAATCATGATACAAATTTCTTGACATTGCTTCAGTTACGGATTATTGAACATTTAATATTTAACTTATGAATTTTTACGGATAGCAATCTATCAATCAATCAATCAATGGCTGAAAATGGATCTGTACTCGAGTTTACTTGCTTTTTTCATAATCAAATTTTATAATTCAAGGTGAACACAAGTGCACCAAAAGATGCGTAAATTACATTTATGTATATACGTTGAAACGTTCAAGGTTCATTAATTTGAGTTAAACTGTCTAACATTTTAAATTTTGCAATAAATCTCTAAAGTCTTAAATCGTCCACTTAGCTGTATTCACATCTCGTAGCCTCGCATCCTCCTAGTGGAAAAGTCTCAGGAAATGTCATCGGTAACTTCAGCGTCCCATCTTTGTACCTGGTTACGTACGCTGTCTTCTACACCATGATTATAACATGTTTAAGAAAAGAATATTACATTAAATTTTGAAAACAAAATAAAATTTCCTTGCTCTCGGACACGTCCGTTGCCCTTTACATCTTGGCTAAAAGAGAGTTAAAACTAACGTTGGAAGCAACCTTCCCCGCTACCGCGCATCGCATGTGCGCAGACGTACTTTATTACTTGTTTTCAAACTTTCCGACAGATGTCACTATCAACCAGAGATCTCATTAAAAATATTTCTAATACATCACAATTTTTTTATATAGTCGTATATTGTTACAATTTTTGAATACATTCTCGTTTGTTTTTCTGAAATTGCCAATTTAATATGTAACACCATCTAAAGTGTGTTACAATAAACGAAAAACAAGATAATGTGTTCTAAGTGTAAGTGTTTTTCTGAAGAACGTAATGGAGTGTCAGAATAGTTGGTGTTATTAAATTTACTTTAATGTCAGCATTAAGAGTAAAAATAGAATCTCTTCTGTAAACATAGGAATCTCGCTTTTCGATCTTTATATAGGATAAAAGAATGAATATGTTTTTTCTTAATTTTTTCTATTCCTATGAAAATACATTTCTATTGATATTTTTACGAATAAATAAAATATGTTTTCATTTTGACGTATTCAATAGGAGCATATCCACTAAACCTGGCATTGTGTGCACCGTTGTCACAGGTTACTTAGGCCCTGGATCGTTCAGTCGGCAGCCTGAGGATGCAGCTCTTTTTCGAAACATTACATACTGTAAGGCCGATACTCTCTGCCAGAGTGACTGGAACAACTTTAGATGGGTTTATACGTGTTTAGCATATTTCCTTATCAAGTTGAACTTAAATTCACAATTTAAAAAAAAACTGTAATAAGAAACCAACCTAGATTACTCAGTCTTTTAATCTCCACAAGTTACATTTTAATTGCAATTTTAATTACACGACTCCGACCTGGTTTTACAAAGACGACGTATTTCTCGACACTTTTAACTTAGCGTTGACTTTAAAGTAGTTGAATCTATGAATGGATAAAGCAACATAATTTTCTGCTCTAAACTTAATCGACTCTCTTTCCTTTTACTCTTTTTTAATTCAGTAATTTTAAAATATCTTGAAATGTACAGTGTTCTTTCTTCATTAACACTAATGGCTTTTATATAAGCGTAATGAATTGGATAAAAAACTACTTTTGAAATTATTATGCAAGCAGAGGAATTAATATCCGTAATTCTGTGCAGAAGGATGCAGAGATTTGATGCTTTGGACGTTTAACGCAAGCTTTATGCATAGTAGTGCATAAGAAAATGATCATGTTTTAGGACGTAGTTTACTGAAAAGGAAAAGAAATTTTAACATAAAAGAATCTTTTATATAGGCTAGTGACAGATTACATATTTTGCTTTTTTAAACACTCAACGTTTCGAATTTCTTTCCGAAATTCCCTTTCAAGAGCTCAATTTTAATTAAACATTTATACAACATAAATTACTATTTATGAAAAAAATAACATTATATAAAA
>JBAIZL010000108.1:572500-575000 GCA_036971475.1 Prosapia bicincta
TACGTACGCTGTCTTCTACACCATGATTATAACATGTTTAAGAAAAGAATATTACATTAAATTTTGAAAACAAAATAAAATTTCCTTGCTCTCGGACACGTCCGTTGCCCTTTACATCTTGGCTAAAAGAGAGTTAAAACTAACGTTGGAAGCAACCTTCCCCGCTACCGCGCATCGCATGTGCGCAGACGTACTTTATTACTTGTTTTCAAACTTTCCGACAGATGTCACTATCAACCAGAGATCTCATTAAAAATATTTCTAATACATCACAATTTTTTTATATAGTCGTATATTGTTACAATTTTTGAATACATTCTCGTTTGTTTTTCTGAAATTGCCAATTTAATATGTAACACCATCTAAAGTGTGTTACAATAAACGAAAAACAAGATAATGTGTTCTAAGTGTAAGTGTTTTTCTGAAGAACGTAATGGAGTGTCAGAATAGTTGGTGTTATTAAATTTACTTTAATGTCAGCATTAAGAGTAAAAATAGAATCTCTTCTGTAAACATAGGAATCTCGCTTTTCGATCTTTATATAGGATAAAAGAATGAATATGTTTTTTCTTAATTTTTTCTATTCCTATGAAAATACATTTCTATTGATATTTTTACGAATAAATAAAATATGTTTTCATTTTGACGTATTCAATAGGAGCATATCCACTAAACCTGGCATTGTGTGCACCGTTGTCACAGGTTACTTAGGCCCTGGATCGTTCAGTCGGCAGCCTGAGGATGCAGCTCTTTTTCGAAACATTACATACTGTAAGGCCGATACTCTCTGCCAGAGTGACTGGAACAACTTTAGATGGGTTTATACGTGTTTAGCATATTTCCTTATCAAGTTGAACTTAAATTCACAATTTAAAAAAAAACTGTAATAAGAAACCAACCTAGATTACTCAGTCTTTTAATCTCCACAAGTTACATTTTAATTGCAATTTTAATTACACGACTCCGACCTGGTTTTACAAAGACGACGTATTTCTCGACACTTTTAACTTAGCGTTGACTTTAAAGTAGTTGAATCTATGAATGGATAAAGCAACATAATTTTCTGCTCTAAACTTAATCGACTCTCTTTCCTTTTACTCTTTTTTAATTCAGTAATTTTAAAATATCTTGAAATGTACAGTGTTCTTTCTTCATTAACACTAATGGCTTTTATATAAGCGTAATGAATTGGATAAAAAACTACTTTTGAAATTATTATGCAAGCAGAGGAATTAATATCCGTAATTCTGTGCAGAAGGATGCAGAGATTTGATGCTTTGGACGTTTAACGCAAGCTTTATGCATAGTAGTGCATAAGAAAATGATCATGTTTTAGGACGTAGTTTACTGAAAAGGAAAAGAAATTTTAACATAAAAGAATCTTTTATATAGGCTAGTGACAGATTACATATTTTGCTTTTTTAAACACTCAACGTTTCGAATTTCTTTCCGAAATTCCCTTTCAAGAGCTCAATTTTAATTAAACATTTATACAACATAAATTACTATTTATGAAAAAAATAACATTATATAAAACATAATAAAAATAAACAAATTATAAAACTCCTAATAAATATCCATTTACAAGTCAATATTTTTTCATTCACAACAAATCGAACAAATCACAGATACATACACTAACACATCTACTAATTATAATAATCAATATTTTAAACTTTTAAAAGCACACAATCATTCTAATATATATACATTAACTCGAGTGACCAAAAAATCTACAAAATTGTTACACTTCACTTATAATTCCATTAGTAAAGATTCATATGCAGATGAAAAATCATTTAATTCTGTCAATTTATTCAAAGCACTTTTTCCTTGTTTTTTTATATAGCACATTTTCCCAAAGCTCCACTTTTTCCAATCCCTTTCTTTATGTAAAACCTCTATATTTTCCCAGTGCATTTGGTATTTATTATTGAACTTTTTAATATGTTCAGAAATAACGTTATAGTATTTTTCATCATATTTTATATTGTTTGTATGCTCATTCGTTCTTGTTTCCAAAAGTCTACCAGTTTGGCCTGTATAACACATATCACAGTCTTTGCAATCAACGTGTAAATATATTAAATAAAAGAATCTCATAATTTCCGGTGCTTAAAATACTTCTACCGCTTTTGTGAAAGATCTAACCTAAAAATCCTGGATTTAATACCCTGTTATCTATTTCCGCATTGTGTGAACACGTTACGAATTTATTTTATTGTCCAATATTTTTTTATATTTCTTTCTGTCCCAGTCAGCTTTCGGTTTGACCTTTTTATTCCTTTTTTTTATTAGCTGCAATGGATAATGGGAGTTAATCTGGTTATTTTAAATGTAGAAAATACCACTTTTACGTAAAACTTACATAAATCAAATTAAACAGTTATTAGGATTAGGCTTTCAGTGGGTTTGTTGTTGCTGAGGGCAGAGATTGCAGCCTGTGAGTCTATAAGAAACACAAGCCTCGAACTGCCGCAAGAAATTAGCCAACCTTATT
>JBAIZL010000108.1:600000-645000 GCA_036971475.1 Prosapia bicincta
AAAAGTTAGATATTTGTAAATCAATGGCAGACCCCGGATAATCCGCAAACCGATTAATCCTCCCACGGATAATCGGGAGTTTACTGTACTTTAAATGAATTAAGAGATTAAAGCAAATGCCTATTTGACATAACTAAAGTATTATTATTATTTATGAGGTAACAACAAAGGCGATCGGAAGCAATTCTGATCCGTTTGTTTGTCACGTTTATTCGATATCTTCGTCATGCTTTCAGAATTGCTATTCATGAATCAAGGTTTTTGTGAAGAAATAAAAGGTTTTTGTGGAACATTAAAACGGACCTTTCAAAAGGCTTCCCCACATGACCAAGGTAGTCGCTAAATTATTATTAGAGAGTATCATATGAGTCTATATAACGTAAAAGAATCGAGAATCATAGAAACAATTTTACAATCGCAATTGGAATCGAAAGTTGTATGAATCGGCCCATCCCTAGCAGTAATATATTTTATATGGTAGCTTGTAATACATTTTATTATAATATTTTCTACAAATATATTAATAAACGTAAATTAAAGTTTGCGCTAAAATTTAGTACTTAGACTGTTTGAAGCATGGTTAAGCTGAAGCCATTACACTTACGCAACTGCCGTAAATACACATTACGTGCGGTATTAAAGAGATTCTAAGTTTAACAGAACACTGCAAGAGTTCATTAAGTTGGATAAGCAAGAGGACTTCACCGCAAACGTTTGTTTATTAGATCTCCATGGTTACAAAGTAGTTTTAACGATAGTGATTGTCCCTGACAAGTAACCAAATGCTGGATTGCTTGTTGTTTAACCAGATATCACAACCATCACCCCATTCAGTATCGGTATCGGATTCTCCAAATCGATGTGACAAGATAAATCGCATGCGATAAGGGATTATTACACATAACCTTGAATATCGCTTTTGTTGGGATTCTGGTACAAACTTTAAAATGGTTTACATATTCAGTGTATATATACTGTTTATCTGAACCTATATGTCCTTGTTTAAGTTGCTTAATGCTTCCTTTATTTATTTATCTTATATTATGTTGAAATATTTTGTTTTAATAATCCGGATTATAATTGGTGGGGCTATGTTTAGTGGTTATACTTGTTGTTCAAAGTGAACTTTATTGCTACGTTATAACAAGAAAAACTGTCAGAAGTATTTCTTTTGCATTTGTCACCCCTCGTCTCGTTCTTCTCTCTCACTCTCATTCGGACTCGACTCTCTCTCTCTCTCTCTCTCTGACCGCCACCGCTTACAGGTAGTTCTAATTTGTTCAGTTATACAAACTGAAATGCTTATTACTGAACCTTTATGTCCTTGTTTAAGTTGCTTAATGCATCCTTTATTTATTTATCTTATAATATGTTGAAATATTTTGTTTTAATAATCCGGATTATAATTGGTGGCGCTATGTTTAGTGGTTATACTTATTGTTCAAAGTGAACGTTGTTGCTACGTTATAACAAGAAAAACTGTCAGAAGTATTTCTTTTGCATTTGTCACCCCTCGTCTCGCTCTTCTCTCTCACTCTCATTCGGACTCGACTCTCCCAGCTCTGACCGCCACTATTCGGCCACCGCTTACAGGTAGTTCTAATTTGTCCAGTTATACAAACTGAAATGCTTATTACTGAACCTATATGTCCTTGTTTAAGTTGGTTAATGCTTCCTTTATGTATTTATCTTATATTATGTTGAAATATTTTGTTTTATTAATCCGGATTATAATTGGTGGCGCTATGTTTAGTGGTTATACTTGTTGTTCAAAGTGAACGTTGTTGCTACGTTATAACAAGAAAAACTGTCAGAAGTATTTCTTTTCCGTTTGTCAACCCTCGTCTCGTTCTTCTCTCTCACTCTCATTCGGACTCGACTCTCTCTCTCTCTCTCTCTGACTGCCACCGCTTACAGGTAGTTCTAATTTGTCCAGTTATACAAACTGAAATGCTTATTACTGAAGCTATTGCAATTCTGAAATTTTAAATAAATCGTCACTTTTATTCGATATGTTTGTCATGATTTTAGAAAATTCTACTCATGCATCAAGGTCGTACGTTTTGCGTAGTGTATTAAATTAGAACGGAACTTTTAAAAGACTTTATCGTATGCACAAGATGTTATCTAAATTCACTTCTAGGGAATATCATGTAGGCCTATATGACTTGAAAGAATCGAGAATCCACTTAAGATCCGATAATCGACTTAAGAATCGAGAATCGAAAGAAACATTTGAGAAAAGAAATCGGAATCGAAAATTTTCAGTACCGCCCCATCCTTAATTATAATATGACTACAATTAGCCTAGTGTGTTTAGATCATTTAGATTTGTATCCTAATTATTTTACAAGATTGATTCTAATTTTGATATACTGCTGTAGTGTAAATATATAGGCCTATATATATATGACGAATAGTTATAATCTGGAGTACATCCGTTCTTTCTGCAGTGCATAAAATCGCAGTTCCGACGTTTCTCTAGAATCTCATCTAGCATTGACGAGGTGAACCCAACAACAGTTGAAGAGCTAGATGAGATTCTAGCGAAACGTCGGAACTGCGGTTTTATGAACTTCAGAATGAACGGATGAACTCCAGATTATAACTATTCATCATATTTTTCCATCCGTGATGGAATACGTATCAGTATATATATATATATATATATATATATATATATATATATATATATATATATATATATACATATATGTATATATATATATATATATATATATATATATATATATATACATATATATATAGATATATATACATATATATATATATGTATATGTATATGTATATGTATATGTATAATATATATATATATATAATATATATATATATATATAGGCTATATACTAAAATAAATAACCAAAATTACTCCAAAACCCCCTCTGAAATAGAAACTTTAAAATATAAATTGTTTTCCCTCTAATAACGGTACGGTTCAGCACTGAAACGATTCAATTTACTTATTTTACACAATGTTGCATTCAATCAATGGCATGGTTTGGGAGGGGCCCTACCCGGGGGAGGGGTTTCAGGAAGTGGAACCTCCCTGGAAAAATTTTGAACATTTTTATCTCTAAAAATAATTTTGTATGCTATTTTAGCACTAACAATTGCACAGGGTCGTCAGAAAGCTGTTTTGCTAAAACCCTAGCGCTGTTTTATATATTAATCTTTTTTTGCTAAAATAATTTGATATTGGGGCACGTGGCCCCTGTGCGCCCACTGGCATCGCCACTGCATTCAATATTAGAATATATTTGGTACTGTAAAAAGTCATTTTACATTTCAAGTCGATGTTCTCTAGTAGAGAGACGTTGAGATGAGTTTAAGATTTTGCTCGAATATTTCTTTATCAAGTTACGCGGTATTAACGACGTAAAATAACTGTAAAAATAAACCAACCTAAACATTACTCAGTCTTTTAATCTCCACAAGTTACATTTTAATTGGAGTTTTAATTACACAACTCCGACCTGGTTTTACAAAGACGACGTATTTCTCGACACTTTAAACTTAGCCTTGCCTTTAAAGTAGTTGAATCTATGAACGGATAAAAACACAAAACGGCCGCCCTAAGCACTCAACTCGATTTACTTTTTATTAAACAAGCAGTTTTAAAATAAGTTAAAAAGATGAGTGTTTTAAAAATTTATTTCAAATTGCTCTTATATAGTCTATTACAAGTAATAAAATAATTTTTTAAAATTAAATTTTAATAAGGGAAATAACTTACATATGATTTTGTTTTAGATTATTGCGTAAAATGGAGACTTTACAATCTTAATGGCGTTTTTGTGTAGGCTACAAATAGTCTCTACATACAGTTATTCACTACAGCTGTAAGTTATGGTTACGTTGAATGTTTAAAAGCAACAGTAGACATGTATTCTCTGAAAGGATGTGTAAAAGAGAATCCAGTAAAATTCGGTTTCATTGAAACGATCGTATTTGTTAACGATGCGTAGGGAAGTAATAAAATAAAAAAAGTTAATAAACCAAAACTAACTGAACGCAACCGGGGAAAGCTCTTGTCCTCATGTTTTTTCCGTGAGTATATGAATACTTTTTGGCAGATACCTTGAAAGACCGCGTTATATGACGTGGCAGGAAAAATGCGTACAGCGAAAGATGCGTACGGAAATGTGCGTGCATGAGGAAACAATAACAATTGGCGAAGGTAAGTCGTAAATCTAACAAGCGAAAAAAGTGCACAAACCAGACTCCAGTTGTCAACCCAGGTCATCTACCGCTAAACTATTTCCCAGTCAAAATGGGTCAAAAAAGGGTTTCCATTTTGTCAGTGGTCATTTTTGCTTTAACTGTCGTGGTGATAAGTTCGATTAAATCGAAAGAGTTTTATCAAAAGAGGTTGAAACTTCTACTCCTATGCAAAAGATACTGGAGTTACACTTAGAAGGAAAGAGAAGGAAAACAAAGCATATTAAGCCGGACAAAATAATTAAAAAAAAAAAAACAGTACAAAAATACCTAGAAACTGGAGACTAATGTCTTATCTAAGATTTCCTTCTTACATTCACAAATTGTATTATATTAGGCCCAAGAAATCAGATGTTAAGACCAAATACATTGGTCGAGTTGTAATATAGATTAAAATGAAAAAATCCGTAAAGTGGTGCAAAAAAGTTTGGGAACCCCTGTTGTAAAGGTTATATAATGCAAATGTTTAATTAGATATGTTTAAACGAAACTTCTTTATTGAACTGTTGTAGCCTCATGTGACTGATAGAACTGATAAAAATTGTATTATTGCCCTTGTATTGACTCTGCAACTACTTAAACTAAAGGCGAGATTTCACATGGCCTGAGGTATGAAGATAATGCGGTAATAAGTTAGCTGATACAGCGTCGGGTCGTAAACATGGGATTATTGAGTAGGCCGGCTTTGTGTCATGTTACGCGAAACTGGGACGTAATTTCAAACTCATTAAGGGATTTAGTTTTTGTAGTAAATCTCCAAGTATGTTGATTACAAAAAAAGCGATTTGTTTCAAACTTTAAGTACGACAGCTTCTATGGTAGGCTACTGTAATAAAAAAGTGCTTTAAACTAGGACAGTTTAAACCTTCTTACATGTAGGGTCAATACTTTTAAAAAGGGACGTTTGCGGTTCATGTTTTATATGGTGGGTCTAATAAGACCAGTTTTAATAATAGTATTAATTAAAAAAATATTTAGACGCATTTTTATTACTAATATTTAATATTATTATTATCAAATCACGTAACACTTTACTTTCGTGTTATTTTAGATAATATTTTCTCAACCAGGAACCATTAAAGTCGAAATACTTTTTATATAAATTGAAAAACAATTTTTCTGGTGTTTTTCATCCTTAAATTTTTTTTTCATTCTTAAATTTTTTAAAAATTGTTAAAAACCTCTTTACACTTAACAATCGAAACTGAAACTTTGGTAAAAATCACAAAATAATTTTATATATAACCAATGTATTGATTCTTAGGTAAAGCAATGACCTTACTTCTTGATTTTTAAATATTCTTTGAATATATTTAATACCATAAATAATATTAAAAACGATGCATTTCAAAAAACAAAACTGTCAATACATAGCAATGATGAATATTAAAGATGTTATAAACCACAGTAAACATTAGAGATTTGGCAAAGTGATGGTAAAGTAATATCAAAGTAATGACAAATTGATGGCAAAGTAATGGCAAAGCGATGACAAAGCGGTGGCAAAGTGATATCAAAGTGATGGCAGAGTGATGGGAATGAAATTGCAAAGTTGTGGCAAAGTGATGGCAAAATAATGGCAATGTGATAGGAAAGTAATGGCAAAGTGATGGAAAGTAATGGGAAAGTGATGGAAAGTAATGGCAAAGTGATGGCAAAAAAGTTGTACCAGGACACGAACGAACTACTTGCATAGATACGTGGAGGTACACAACACAGAGGGCACTGATGGCAAATCGATATTAGTAGCGATGACGATAAGTTGACACTAATAACGATTTAGTTTAAGTTGAACGATTATTTATTTGCAGTTGTATTTTGTGTTGTACATCTTGAGGTTTTCTAAATTACTTCTACTGTTATCACTGGGCACAAAATACCTCTACTCATTGATATTTTTATGCATTAATCTAGTGCGAAACGTGTCTGATGAAAAATATCAGTAAGTGGTATTGAGTAATGATTCTATATTAGTAACCATGAGACATCCTGTTACTAAACGCGATTTAAGTTGAACGATTATTTATTGATTTATTTTGTAGTTTTAAGGTAATGAGCCAGTACCACTATTACCGTCTACGAAGGATAGCAAAGGATATCGAACATAAGCAGTTTGAAGGAAGAGGTAGCCTGGAGGGGGCGGTGGGGGGCATCGTGTAGGCTATAGCGTTAGATGCTGAAGTAGACTAACCCTCTATTTAAGCGCCATTAAGGGTTATTCACGCGGTGACTAATACTAAGTTACTATGGTAATTAAAGATTGAAAAATAATAAAGTAAGGTTGTTTAATTAGTTAATGATTATATCAATACAGTTTAAGACGAAATGGACAATTTGTTTATCCACACGATGGCCAATGTATGGTTGTACTGATACGATACGAGGCATGTTTTTAAAGTAAGTACCGTTTCTAAATTTCCCCGCCGCAGCTCTGCGGTCGGCGTTTAGCGCATGCGCGCAGTGTAGCTACATCTGTTGGGAAGCTACAGACGCCATTGTGACGCCGTTTGATCGAGTCTTAGTTTGTTTACGTGATTTTAAAATGCCGCAGACAATCGAGAATCCGCCGCGCAATCCAAAACAAAAGACGTGGCATGTTGAGTGCAGGCATCGTTTTGCTCCACTATAATGCTCGTCCACATTCAGCAAATCTAACGCAAGAGCTCATCACTTCATTTGGCTGGGAACAATTGGACCATCCTCCATACAGTCCCGATCTAGCGTCTAGCGACTACCATTTGTTTCTACACTTGAAGACGCATTTAGCGGGGAAGCGTCATTCCAATGATGAAGAAGTAAAAACGTCTGTGCAGCAGTGGTTGTCCAGTCTGGCGGCAAGCTTCTATGACGACGGCATACAAAAGCTGGTCCCAAGATACGACAAGTGCCTTAATAATAATGGAAATTACGTAGAGAAGTAGAGGAAAGAATGCTCTTTGAGGTAAATAAAGTTTTGTTTGAAAAAATTTACTTGTTCATTTTTTATATCAAAACGGTACTTACTTTAAAAACATGCCTCGTACATTAGACGTACTGTAATTATTGTGTAGTGTGAGAAATTTTAGGAAGAGTTTGCCACGATAGGTAGAATACCCAAACCTGTCTTCTGCAATACATCCTGTGCCACGCAGTGAGGATTTACCTGTCCCACAATCTCCGGAAAACATGATACATGGCAACAGTGAATCGGAAAGTAATGAACAGTCATGAGGGGCGTTGAATTCTGTGGCGATACTTCAACCGACACGAGTCGGTTTTGTTAATTCAAGGCGTCGTTAACGATCTAGTAAACCTAAGGATATGAATTCTTCCGAAATACAGTCGCAACGTTTAGGATATAAACTAAAGTAATAGAATATTCTTCATAAAAGTGTATATAAAATATGTATTTTTTTAAAACTGCCTATATGAATTAGGAAATATCTTTTCTCACAAAATATATATAATATATTGTAACATAGACGGCGTAGTCAACACCTATACCTTAAACGACATGGCGAACCTGGCAAAAAACAAAAAATGGAATGTTTTAGCCTCTAAGGGACCGCTTCCGAGGAATTTAGAGCGCTCTGAATCGGTCGCCAGTTTTCTTCTACTCACTGGCCATGACTACCTGCAAGAGCACCTGCACCGCATCGGCCTAGCAGATGACTCCACCTGCCCTCTCTGCTTGAATGACACAATGAACGCCGAACACCTCAAGTCCTGCGCAGATTTCTCCGTCTACCCTGAAGACCCCGCTAGCCGTTACTGGGAGGCGCGGCGTCGATTGGCCGAAAAGCCAAGGACGGGCGTTGGCTAAAGTAAAGTAAAGTATATTGTAATATTGTTTACGCGATATATCAAGGTCTGGATCAGGTTAATGAAACAACAAATGGCGCTTGGTTATCGATTCTGTCAATTTTAGCTTAAAAGCTGTACTTCATAATGGAAATAAATATCCATCTACGTCATTAGCCAATGATACTGTAATGAAGAAACGCATGCCAATATGAAACTACTTCGATATAATGGTTTTGTTTGGACGCGCTGTAGTGGATTATGTCATTGTTGCACTTTTATATTTGGATAAAGCTTGGCTACAACAAAGTTTGCTATTTTTTATCTGAGAGGGAAAGTAAAGATTGACGCAACAACTATACAAGAAAACCATTCATTCTTTGGAATAATTTACTGTAGTTTGTTATTAATAAATAATACACATAGCCAACCACAAATATATTTATTTTACATATATGTAAACTATGTATTTAAGGGTGGTTAATTTGTAACCGACATCTACGTAAGACTAGAGTAAAAATGTTTGTGGTTAGAGATTGTGTGTGATATTTATTATACAAGAAAAGATTAGAGGAAACGTGAATCCCTCCATAAACAAATATGTAGAAACCCCCCCTTGTCCAAAATTATAAATCTGAAAATTATTGTGACTTATTGTCACTTCGATATCCTCCTGAAAATCCTGGTGCGGTTAACGACCAGTAGGGAAAGCGTTTTGAAAAATTAATTTCAATCATGGTAAAAAATCTACCATATGTTTGGAAATCCTAATATGTTTGTCGATTGCTAATGTACACCTAAGAGCGACATTCCAGGAGCAAAATACACAAGAACGTTATCATCTGATTGTCTGATCTAGGTTTGACAGGTTTTATAATAATAATAATAACAAATAAATAAATATTAAGTATATTAAATATGGTATATTAAACATTTTCTAGTAATATATAGTTAATGAATAAAAATATTTCAATACAATAAAATATATAAATTAAAACTGTCCTGAAGTATTTGTATTTACGTATTTATATTTGACTTCATGAAGTTATTATGAGGTACAAAGTAGTTCGCCTCCACGTGGTGTACCCTGGGTAATGCTAAATGAACTACAGCTGTTCGTCTATAACCGTGCCACAACCTTCATCCAATCAAGAATACCACTGGATCTTCCGAGAGGCGTAGCCGTGGCTTTGTTTAGGATGACCACTGGACATGACTACCTGCAGAGACACCTGCATCGCATGAAAGTGGTAGACACACCAATCTGCCCACTCTGTTCCGACAACGAAGGGACGGCAGAGCATCTTACCACTTGTGACGGCCTGAAAGATATCTTTCACGAGGAGTCCAGAGAAGGACTCGCTACATTGTACTGGGAGGCACGGCGTCGGATGGCTGAGAGGCCAAGGACGGGCGTTGGCTGAAGAAGAAGAAGTTATTATTATTACTTGTAAATAATTCTTTCCACCACTAAGTGCAATAATTTTACCTTATGTGATGAGGCACCTTTCGGTCACTTTATTTATAAATTTATAGATTCATGTAATTCAATTTGTGTGAAAAAAATGTCTGTTAAAATTGTTTGTATATAATTTGTTCAGTGTAATTAATAAAAACTAACTTAAACTAATGTTTGTGAGTTACTGTATATTTTATAATTATTTTAAAAATATTGTGAAACATATTTTGCTTGTAAGAAATAATTTACAGTAGAGATAAAATATAACAAACAGCCGGTTGACAAACATTCGAACGCTAGCAATAATAAAATAAAATAAAAATACAAAATAATGAACAAAGTTTAATAAATTTTTTAGTATGTAATTTATTTACACTGAAAATAAAATTTGTTGATTGTTGGTTTATAAATCAATGTTTTCAAACCCTTGATCATTGTCTTGATAATTCAGTGTTTTGCATTGTATGGATGTATGACGTCATCTATCATAACCTATCACAATTTGGAAATACTCAGTCATTTTTTGAGTCTATTCGTTTTAAATAATTAACATAGAACTACGTACAGATATGCTTATACAAATAAAATTTTTCCAAAAGAGGTATTTTTAACAACTGTGGTATGTAACGTTTTAAAAGAAATATTTCTTGGTGTTTGCGTTCTTTAGATCCGGAAAAGTTCACGTTTGAACCTTGCAGAGAATGAGTTTCAGAACTTATGATTAAAGTGCGGATCTTAATTTACTAAGTGCGTTTGACAAAGTTATGTCTCAGTAAGTACTTCATAAACTTACTTTAATTTTCAGTTCGGGAAGTAATTATTTATAACCTCTTAGTTGACAAAGACTTACAGCTGTCTTGTTCACGGGTTAAAGAGAAGAATAATCATATTAAATAAAAACAACCTCTCACCACAAATTATAATAAAATAACTGACGATATGTCTTTAATTGAATTTGTGATATTTCGTATTTTTTTCCAAGTACTATTTCTTATTGCAGACACGACTGTGATTGTTTTGTATGGTGTAAAATTTTAGGTTAGTCATCACAGATACAATACTCTCTAAGACATAGATTTTTATACACTAGTGGAAGTAAGTTATGTCATAATATATGATTTCAAGTGACAGCGGATTTTATGTTATTGGTTATGTTGGGAACTGCAGTTTCAACACGCAATTTATGTTTTAATTTAAAATATGATTATTAAATATTTTTTATCAGTTAATAAATTTATTTATTTATATTTTAATAAATCTTACTATAGTTAATTCAATAAAGATTGCCACTAAAGTTTGAAAAACGTAAAGTAATAGGGGTTAATATTGATACAAAAACAAAATACAATTTTGAACAAGTAGTATAAAATAAAATTTCGTACTTTAGTCAACAAAGAAAACTTTTATATTAAATAAAACAACCGCTCACCACAAATTCAACAAACTTTATTTTAACCTTATGTACATTTCGATTACAAAGTAATCATCTTCAGAGGTATTTTACAAATAACAGTTATTTGTAAAATACCTCTGAAGATGATTACTTTGTAATCGAAATGTACATTAGGTTAAAATAAAAAATTGTTGAATTTGTGGTGAGAGGTTGTTTTTATTTAATATAAACATTTACGCCACAGTTGCTTCAAGTTGTTAGAAGTAAAATGAGTTAATTTATAAATATCTATCATTAAATCATTAGGCCTACTGCTTAAAATTTGTTGAAAATCGCTCAAATAAACGATTTTTTTACAAACTCAATATTGCATGATATTAATAATCATATGAAAAATAGCAGTAAAACAAAAAGCGCATTTTGTCGTTTTCCCTATGTTAAAATTTCTATGAAAAAATGTTGAAGAAACTTGGGAAAGACAAATAAACGAGGGAAATTTCACGATACATATATATATATATATATATATATATATATATATATATATATATATCGTTATATATATATATATATATATATAGACTTCTTTTGGGAAAATACCACTACTTGCCAATGGTTTTTCAGTGACAACGTATTGTTCGCAACTAACAGTATTAAACCATTCACTGATCAAGTGCAAAATTGGCATTTTACTAAGTGTAATCAATAACTATATTTTACTGCAAAAAAACCCAGTTTTTTTTTTTTAGAGCTCAAAAACTACAAGAGTTTTGATATTGTGAACAAAATAAAAAATAAGTTTATAAAATACCAACAAAATATTTTCAATACAAAATTGCAACAAAGTATTATCAAACTTGCAGTTTCTTACACTTTTGGTATCAACTTGGCAAAAAACCCACTACTTATTGATATTTTTAGCAGAGGCGTTTCATTCTAGGTCAGTGCATAGTTCAATGCTATGAGTCATGAACTATACAAATAAACGAGGGAAAGACAAGACTTATACTCTTACCGTAATAATGTTGTTTATAAAATTAAATGTAACGACTGTGATGCTTCATAAGTTGGTGAGGCCAAAAGACAAATGCAAGAACCATTAAGGAAACGGAAAGGAAGACCACCAAGCACGATTTACCTACCTCTACCGTATTTTTTTGATCATATTAGTAAAGTTTACCATAGCTTTGATTTTAAAAAATAATTTCTGCTTTCCACAAAGTCATTACATGTTAATGCTTCAAATGTTTTTCCGTTTTAAAGGAAGCTTTTATATACCATACATATCACCAGATATTTATTAACCATACGCAGATAAAACACAACAAAAATGACGAAACGTGAACTGTTTAACTTGCGTTGCCTTTAATAATAATAACATGCGTTGCCTTTAATAATAATAACAGGCGTTGCCTTTAATAATAATAACATGCGTTGCCTTTAATAATAATAACAAGCGTTGCCATTAATAATAATAATAATAACATGAGTTGCCTTTAATAATAATAACATGCGTTGGCTTTAATAATAATAACATGCGTTGCCTTTAATAATAATACCATGCGTTGCCTTTAATAATGATAACATGCGTTGCCTTTAATAATAATAACATGCGTTGGCTTTAATAATGATAACATGCGTTGCCTTTAATAATAATAACATGCGTTGCCTTTAATAATAATAACATGCGTTGCCTTTAATAATAATAATAATAACATGAGTTGCCTTTAATAATAATAACATGCGTTGGCTTTAATAATAATAACATGCGTTGCCTTTAATAATAATAACATGCGTTGCCTTTAATAATGATAACATGCGTTGCCTTTAATAATAATAACATGCGTTGGCTTTAATAATAATAACATGCGTTGCCTTTAATAATAATAACATGCGTTGCCTTTAATAATAATAACATGCGTTGGCTTTAATAATAATAACATGCGTTGCCTTTAATAATAATAACATGCGTTGCCTTTAATAATAATAACATGCGTTGCCTTTAATAATGATAACATGCGTTGCCTTTAATAATAATAACATGCGTTGGCTTTAATAATAATAACATGCGTTGCCTTTAATAATGATAACATGCGTTGCCTTTAATAATAATAACATGCGTTGCCTTTAATAATAATAACATGCGTTGCCTTTAATAATAATATCATGCGTTGGCTTTAATAATAATAACATGCGTTGCCTTTAATAATAATAACATGCGTTGCCTTTAATAATAATAACATGCGTTGCCTTTAATAATAATAACATGCGTTGGCTTTAATAATGATAACATGCGTTGCCTTTAATAATAATAACATGCGTTGGCTTTAATAATAATAACATTCGTTGCCTTTAATAGTGATAACATGCGTTGCCTTTAATAATAATAACATGCGTTGGCTTTAATAATAATAACATGCGTTGCCTTTAATAATAATAACATGCGTTGGCTTTAATAATAATAACATGCGTTGCCTTTAATAATAATAACATCCGTTGCCTTTAATAATAATAACATGCGTTTCTTTATAGCAAATGTCGAATTTATTGACTTATTGAGAATGACGTTTCATCCAAATACTAACGTATTGCAAGGTCTTTGCTTATGGCTGTCCTTGCTCTATGAATTTGTAAAACTTTCATAGAGTAAGTCGAGGAGAGATGGCCCCCTTTTGTAAAACCTTTATAGGGTAAGTCGAGGAGAGATGGCCCCCTTTTGTAAAACCTTTATAGGGTAAGTCGAGGAGAGATGGCCCCCTTTTGTAAAAACATTCATAGGGTAAGTCGAGGAGAGATGGCCCCCTTTTGTAAAACCTTTATAGGGTAAGTCGAGGAGAGATGGCCCCCTTTTGTAAAACCTTTATAGGGTAAGTCGAGGAGAGATGGCCCCCTTTTGTAAAACCTTTATAGGGTAAGTCGAGGAGAGATGGCCCCCTTTTGTAAAACATTCATAAGGTAAGTCGAGGAGAGATGGCCCCCTTTTGTAAAACCTTTATAGGGTAAGTCGAGGAGAGATGGCCCCCTTTTGTAAAACCTTTATAGGGTAAGTTGAGGAGAGATGGCCCCCTTTTGTAAAACCTTTATAGGGTTAGTTGAGGAGAGATGGCCCCCTTTTGTAAAACCTTTATAGGGTAAGTCGAGGAGAGATGGCCCCCTTTTGTAAAACCTTTATAGGGTAAGTTGAGGAGAGATGGCCCCCTTTTGTAAAACCTTTATAGGGTAAGTCGAGGAGAGATGGCCCCCTTTTGTAAAACATTCATAGGGTAAGTCGAGGAGAGATGGCCCCCTTTTGTAAAACCTTTATAGGGTAAGTCGAGGTGAGATGGCCCCCTTTTGTAAAACATTCATAGAGTAAGTCGAGGAGAGATGGCCCCCTTTTGTAAAACCTTTATAGGGTAAGTCGAGGAGAGATGGCCCCCTTTTGTAAAACATTCATAGGGTAAGTCGAGGTGAGATGGCCCCCTTTTGTAAAACATTCATAGGGTAAGTCGAGGTGAGATGGCCCCCTTTTGTAAAACATTCATACGGTAAGTCGAGGTGAGATTGCCCCCTTTTGTAAAACATTCATAGGGTAAGTCGAGGAGAGATGGCCCCCTTTTGTAAAACCTTTATAGGGTAAGTCGAGGAGAGATGGCCCCCTTTTGTAAAACCTTTATAGGGTAAGTCGAGGAGAGATGGCCCCCTTTTGTAAAACCTTTATAGGGTAAGTCGAGGAGAGATGGCCCCCTTTTGTAAAACCTTTATAGGGTAGGTTGAGGAGAGATGGCCCCCTTTTGTAAAACCTTTATAGGGTAAGTCGAGGAGAGATGGCCCCCTTTTGTAAAACCTTTATAGGGTAAGTTGAGGAGAGATGGCCCCCTTTTGTAAAACCTTTATAGGGTAAGTCGAGGAGAGATGGCCCCCTTTTGTAAAACATTCATAAGGTAAGTCGAGGAGAGATGGCCCCCTTTTGTAAAACCTTTATAGGGTAAGTCGAGGAGAGATGGCCCCCTTTTGTAAAACCTTTATAGGGTAAGTTGAGGAGAGATGGCCCCCTTTTGTAAAACCTTTATAGGGTAAGTTGAGGAGAGATGGCCCCCTTTTGTAAAACCTTTATAGGGTAAGTCGAGGAGAGATGGCCCCCTTTTGTAAAACCTTTATAGGGTAAGTTGAGGAGAGATGGCCCCCTTTTGTAAAACCTTTATAGGGTAAGTCGAGGAGAGATGGCCCCCTTTTGTAAAACATTCATAGGGTAAGTCGAGGAGAGATGGCCCCCTTTTGTAAAACCTTTATAGGGTAAGTCGAGGTGAGATGGCCCCCTTTTGTAAAACATTCATAGAGTAAGTCGAGGAGAGATGGCCCCCTTTTGTAAAACCTTTATAGGGTAAGTCGAGGAGAGATGGCCCCCTTTTGTAAAACATTCATAGGGTAAGTCGAGGTGAGATGGCCCCCTTTTGTAAAACATTCATAGGGTAAGTCGAGGTGAGATGGCCCCCTTTTGTAAAACATTCATACGGTAAGTCGAGGTGAGATTGCCCCCTTTTGTAAAACATTCATAGGGTAAGTCGAGGAGAGATGGCCCCCTTTTGTAAAACCTTTATAGGGTAAGTCGAGGAGAGATGACCCTTTTGTAACACCTTTATAGGGTAAGTCGAGGAGAGATGGCCCTTTTGTAACACCTTTATAGGGTAAGTCGAGGAGAGATGACCCTTTTGTAACACCTTTATAGGGTAAGTCGAGGAGAGATGACCCTTTTGTAACACCTTTATAGGGTAAGTCGAGGAGAGATGGCCCTTTTGTAACACCTTTATAGGGTAAGTCGAGGAGAGATGACCCTTTTGTAACACCTTTATAGGGTAAGTCGAGGAGAGATGACCCTTTTGTAACACCTTTATAGGGTAAGTCGAGGAGAGATGGCCCTTTTGTAACACCTTTATAGGGTAAGTCGAGGAGAGATGACCCTTTTGTAACACCTTTATAGGGTAAGTCGAGGAGAGATGGCCCTTTTGTAACACCTTTATAGGGTAAGTCGAGGAGAGATGACCCTTTTGTAACACCTTTATAGGGTAAGTCGAGGAGAGATGACCCTTTTGTAACACCTTTATAGGGTAAGTCGAGGAGAGATGGCCCTTTTGTAACACCTTTATAGGGTAAGTCGAGGAGAGATGACCCTTTTGTAACACCTTTATAGGGTAAGTCGAGGAGAGATGACCCTTTTGTAACACCTTTATAGGGTAAGTCGAGGAGAGATGGCCCTTTTGTAACACCTTTATAGGGTAAGTCGAGGAGAGATGACCCTTTTGTAACACCTTTATAGGGTAAGTCGAGGAGAGATGACCCTTTTGTAACACCTTTATAGGGTAAGTCGAGGAGAGATGACCCTTTTGTAACACCTTTATAGGGTAAGTCGAGGAGAGATGACCCTTTTGTAACACCTTTATAGGGTAAGTCGAGGAGAGATGACCCTTTTGTAACACCTTTATAGGGTAAGTCGAGGAGAGATGACCCTTTTGTAACACCTTTATAGGGTAAGTCGAGGAGAGATGGCCCTTTTGTAACACCTTTATAGGGTAAGTCGAGGAGAGATGACCCTTTTGTAAAACCTTTATAGGGTAAGTCGAGGAGAGATGGCCCCCTTTTGTAAAACCTTTATAGGGTAAGTCGAGGAGAGATGGCCCCCTTTTGTAAAACCTTTATAGGGTAAGTCGAGGAGAGATGGCCCCCTTTTGTAAAACATTCATAGGGTAAGTCGAGGAGAGATGGCCCCCTTTTGTAAAACATTCATAGGGTAAGTCGAGGAGAGATGGCCCCCTTTTGTAAAACCTTTATAAAATCGTCATTTTTAAAATAAATCATTTAAAAAGTAAGATTTAGTTGTAAGATATATATTTCAGATGTTAAGCCTTATAAGGTCGTACGTCAATAATTTTTTTTTAATCGCATAAAAAAAATGCAATGTGGCTATCTCTCCTAAGCTTCGTGCAGAGATGGCCACTTTGACTTAAAAGATAAAGTAAGGCTGAAAAGTAAAGGAAAATCAATTGTATAGTTATTCTTAAGGCTATTAACGTTAATAGCACGTAATACAAACTAAATTGTTACAAATATTACAAAAATATAAGTATAGAAATTGCAACAATTTATTAGCCTAAGAAATAGGTTATATTTAGCAAAACTTGCTATTTTCTTTCACCTTCAGCTTACTCAAATTCTATCAATTTATCTACATCTGACTTTACTTCACAAACAGTTGAATATGTATTTATCTCTTAGTTATGATTTAGCTAATATTGTATTCCTCTCTCTTTCTATCAGAACTTTATCCGTTACGTAGATCCTGTTCCGTCCGATGTCACTTTCTATCACTTATTCATAACATTATATTTCGTTACCATATTTCTAAATTTCCATAAAGTCTTTATTGTTTAATTTTTATTTTTATTTTACAACATAATTTTCACTTTTAGATAAGATGATTTTTACTATTCATTATGGAAAGTTTCTTTTTTTATTACTTTCTTATTCATAGTGTACACTCAATATTCCTTGCTTTTGTGTCACCAAGCGCATCTTTATCGTCATTTTGTTGTCGTTATAGCTGTAGCTATTAACTTCACTTAATCCTATTAGAGTTCTTAACGATTTAGACTAAACATGGTTTCTAAGTAAATCATACAAACTTGGTTTTTTCTTCATAGAGAGTTAGGAATAGATATATTTAATAGGAAGATATAATTTATTGTTAGTAATTTAAATGTTGGGTAAAGAATAATACTGAATATTTTGGTAAAAAGAATTAGGTGGGCGATAGAAACAAAACATCGTTAAACTATTTCTTGGAATTAATTACTTGATTTGAAATTTACATTATAGCTGTTTGGATTTATGTCCAACATATTAGTGACACGAGCTTAGAGCATTACTTCAACTGACGTGTCTTAATTACCTTAAAGCCTTTATATCGTTGTAAAGATATATTGCAGGTTTACCTAATATCACAAACAGTGCGCTGTGAGTAATTTGTGTTAATTAATCTGAAGCTTTAGGAAGTTAAAATGCAATTATTTAGGTGTGTACATTTTTTTAAAAACCTATTTAAATTGTCAGCATAAGAGTAATTTAAATTACTAAGAAAACCATATGTGTAAAACTAGTAATATATTAAAAAAATTAAAGTTAATTCCTACTTTAGTAAAAAAAAACTTAATTTTAATTTTATAATTACAACTAATACAAATATGTATATACATATGTCAGAATAACAATATTATCTGGCAAAATATAACGCAAATTTCCTTGGAATTTTTCATTTTCCATTCCAAGTTTTATGATGGACTATTATTTTTGTTCCTTAATATCTATTCTTTTCCCTTTTTTTGTCACTTGCATTGTGTTATAGTTTCTTTTCGCTTTCCTTTTGCATTGTATGTTTGTGAAGCAAGGTTCGATACAGTTAGAAATCCACTTTGTTTGTTTATTTAATTCTTTTCATTCACTTTTAATCCTTGGGAATTTACGATATTGTGTGGTAACCATGGCAACAATTTAAAGTTGCATAAAGGAGGTTTCAACGAGAAACAGATGGGAACAAAAAAAAAAATGCATGTACATCTTTGAGAAACTGTCTAGCTATGGGAAAGTTGGCTCAGTACCGAGTGCCTGACTTTGAATATGAAGATACACAGTTCAAACCAAACTAAGACTACCAAAGTTTTATAAATTGTTATTGAATAAATATTTGAAAAAACTATATAAACACCAATTGTCATCCACTATAGGTTACAAAAATATATATGAACTTGAATGGATCAATAAGCCCGTATGTTATTACTGACTGTAAATTTGTACAAGATCTATATAAGGAGAGAGTAAGCTAATAGAAAGAATTAAAAAAATTGAGTATTTTATTTCTTAAATTAAGAATAAAATTAAGATTTCCTACTTTTTAAAACACAATATTATTATATAACCATATCATTTAAATAATGTATTTTACAGATATTTTACAGTATTTTACAATGCACATTGTTATATCTTTCAACCAAAATGTTACGGAACGAATTAAATACACATCGTTTGTGTTTTTATATTATACTTTCCTTTTTTTAACGTTATTATAACAGCACACGATACATTCAATTTATTATCAACTATAATTTTATATTTTCTAATATTCTCGTACCATTTTATGCTCAATCCTTCCTCCAATTTCGTCCTTACATTTGTCAGGTTTTTTAAAAACTTAATCTCCTAAATTTTTTCCTTCTTTTTAACATCAGAATTAAAATACTAAAAATATTTTGGAAATGATAATCTATTGTACATAAATTTGAATTAAAATTTTGTCTTTATCTAAATATATCAATCGTTTAAACACAGCTTACGTTAAAATGCGTAATTATTTGAATTGTAGAAATCTCGATCTACACGTGTAAAGTAAATATTAGCGATATTGATGTTACATTGTACGTCTTTAGAGGAAAACTGTAAGGAGATTTTCTTAAGAAATTGTAAAAATAATAAATTAAATCCTTCTTGAAGTGAAATGGAATTGAAAGTAACATCTCATTCTGAAACGTAACGTTCTTCATAACATGTCCATCCAGTTTGTATTTTAATATGCCCATTTGCTTTAAATTTCTCTCATCTTTTACCAAACCATTAAGTTTAGCTGGCGTACTTAAGTAAGTGTTTTAGTCACGTGAGCTTAAACGTTTCTAAAGACATGTTCTCACTATTAAAATAAAATAATAATATTTAATTATGACGCCTTTATATAGCAAGCACATGGCTAATGAGAGACAAGGTAGAGCTGTGTTACTTGAACCTAACTCTAATCAAAGAAGGTAAAGAATGCTTCAACCGCTCAGTCTTAACGGAAAAGTTTCAAAAATATTCTTTTCCCACAAGTAGAACAGATTTTTCTTTTTCTTTAATGTCTCTAGTAATTTAGCAATCAAAATTCTATTCAGAAATTTCCAGCTCTGTGTGTATAACTCTGAGAAGTGCCCTCCGAAAATAAATTATGCAATTAATTCGGGTCAGGTTTTACTGCCGCGTCGACGTATAAAACGGAAGGCTAAATAATCAGCTTACGACTTAGGCTCGGTTGAAATCGTTAAACTCACTTTGCGAGTTATAAATGTCCCAATGTCGGTGCGTGGCTGTAGAAACTTTCTATTCTTACAAAAGTTTTTATGATTTTAATTTAATCAGTTTTTATAGTTATTTAAAATTTCAATGATTATTTAACCGATATATGGCTCTATAGGTTTGGCCGTAAGGTCATTAGAAAATACAATTATTATTTTTAAAATGTCAATTACAATTAGAAACATTTCTTCATTTATTAGAACACTTAATTTTGTATATGTTATTAATATATTTACCATTTTGATAAATAATATTCGAGCTGGCTTGTGAGTGAAAGTTATAATTAAAGAATAAAAATATGGAACAACTCACAAATATAAATTTTTTTAAAATTTCATACACGTTTCAACGACTTATTTGTCGTCATGCTCAGTGAAGCTACACAAATCAAATTAACTATAAAAAAATATTAAACGTAACCTATAAAGTTTTAACAAAAGTAAAGAATAAGTAAGTTGTTTTACTTTTGTTAAAACTTTATAGGTTATGTTTATTATTTTTTTTTTAGTTAATTTGATTTGTGTAGCTTCACTGAGGATGACGACAAATTAGTCGTTGAAACGCGAATAAAAAAAAAATTATATTATATTTGTGAGTTGTACCATATTTTTATTCTTTAATTATACCATTTTAATATTTGGATATTCTTTAAAATAGTTTTATTTATTGTCTGCTAATAACTATTAATTTTTTATATAGGCTAATGAAATATTTTGATTTATTGTGTTTTATTGTAATAGAAAACATTTTGACCTGTAAATGGATATTTATTAAAAGTTTTATAATTTGTTGATTTTTATTATGTTTTATGTAATGTTATGTATTTTATGAATAGTAAGTTATGTTGTATAATTGTTTAATTAAAATTGAGCTCTTGAAAAGGATATTCGGATAGAAATTCGAAACGTTGAGTGTTTAAAAAAGCAAAATTTTCTGTGATCTGTCATTAGCCTATAAAAAAAAACTGTAAAATATTATTTCCTCCTAGGTGCGAAATTTGAATTGCTTGTGTGAGTGTCGTGTTTAAATGGAAGCATTTCTTTTTTTATTAGGCATAGTTGCTTCATCGGTCAGTTACCTGGGGTCATTTATTACTTATTATTACTAAAACTAGGAGGGACCTTAACGGTGTAGAGCACTTAGCTGCAGCCTTTGTACTCTTTTCCCATCCCTACCACAGGACTAGCTTAGTGGGTACCTACCTCTTTGCAGAAATCAAGTACCCACCTGATGCTAAATCTTCTGATATCCTCTGGTGTACATACCTGCCAGCCAAACCACTTTCTCCTTGCAGCTCCCAAAGCAGGGCACTCACAAAGTACATGGATTGGGCTTTCCTCTTGGTCCTCGTCGCATCTCTTGCACACAGGGGATCTAGATTTTCTAATTTTGTATTGAACCCCCTCAGATTCCCATGGCCTGTGACCAGCTCTACTGTAACTCTGAGTTGATGTCTACTTAAGGAGAGTAGTTTTTGCCCCACAAATCTCCTGAGTAACCTCACAGTACCTTGGATTTGTTACACCCCAAGGTTGCATTCCATTCTTCCCTGCACAAACTGTCTATAGGTGCCGTTATCCTCTTTCGCCCCTCCTGAGGCGGAATGCCCACTGCCCTCAGCAACGGTCCTTGAGTTATACACCCTTGTTTTGCTAAGGCGTCAGCTCTCTCTTTCTCTATCCAGCCAGAATGTCCTGGAATCCAGGTTAGGTTGAGCGAAATATACTTACTCAGCTCTGCTAGAGAGGCTATAGTCTCAGCCACCAACCTAGAGCTGGTACTAGCCTTACCTAAAGCCTTCAGAGCTGCCTGACTGTCCGAGCAAATCCAGATGGTCTTGCCCCTCCTGCCAGACCCTATTATTTCCTCAGCACATAGTTTGATCGCGAGCACCTCCCCCTGGAAGACAGAGTTGTAGTCCTCCATGCGATGATAAAATCTATCTTGGTGTCTCGGTCCACTAAATCCTGCTCCTACTCCTTCCTTCATCTTGGACCCATCGGTGAACCAGATTTCACCATGTACCTGGGGACATATCTTTTAATATTTTAAAAAGTTTTAAACCCATAAATTAAATGTTGTATTTAATAAATTTGTTATGAAATTTGTAAAAAACAGTTTTTTGTTAAATTCTATAAGTAAATATTATTAATATTAATAATCAAGTTTATCACCTTTGTGATGTATTATTTAACGAAAAGATATTTCATTAAAAATGTTTTCGTAATTTATTTTTAGTAGGCCTATTTATTGTTAACTTTTTTGAAAGTATTAATTCGTCTATTTATGGAAATCGTGTTTATTATTCATAGCTTAAAAAACTTTTTTTTATTATTCGTTGGTTTATTTATAAATATCGTTTTATTTACACATGTAATTTTTTTTTTTTATTTGCCTTCTAACGATGATTGCAATAGGAGTTAAGGAAAACTATGCTTTTGGAATTTAGATTCCATTCAATAATTCTTTCGTCGATTTAATGATGAAAGACGATGTATTGTTATTAAAGTTGGTTGTTATATTAATCTTGATTTCCCTGATTTGAATAATGAGTAATTATTTATAAATCTAAGTGAAACCTATGCTGACGCGTTTCGAAACGTTCATTCCATTGACGAGGTCTAACCTCCTACTTAGCAGCATTCACTCGTATGATTTATAAAAGTAAAGGTGTGAGATAGGCGTTTTGTGGACTATCTATTGGAAATGGTTTTGAGATTCTGTGTGTACGTTTAAAATTTGTTGTTATTATTTAAACGTGTGAAAAATATTTGTAAATTTTGGGAAATATGTTGTTTTTGTATGTGTTATTTTATAATGGAACTTTTAGGTTTTTTGTTTAGTTTTTTTACTGCTTTTAAAACTCAACTATTTTGTTTATTGAATATTTTTGTTTTTTCTTTGTTTGATTGAGGAAAATTATAATTTTTTTTTTAATGGTAGAAGAATGGAAATGTGTTTGTTGATAGGGATAATTGGTAATTAGCAGATTTGGAATATTTGGTAATAATTTTCTCTATTTAGAAAAATAGATATTTTGTATTTTTAGTTAGTGTTACGTTCATTTAATTAATTTTGTTCTGCTATTTTATGCTGCTATTTTATGCTGCTATTTTGTTCTGCTATTTTATGCTGCTATTATAATTCTGATCGCAGTAGAATCTCAAAATAACAGATTAATTGTAGCTTGGAGGTTTCGGTTTTAATGAAGTTTTATTATAAGGTATATATTTGCGTAAAATACCTAAAATGTAAGTAAAACTGATAAATAACTGTAAGAAGTTGATGAAGACAAATAAACTGATTTAGAACGTTTATATTTTATTGACAGTGATTAAAATCATTTGTCAAATTCACTGCTGCTAAAATTAAACGACATTGCAAAAATCTATTTGTTCCATACTTGGTAGTTTTCAAATTATTGTAGGAAGCGTTTTGAGCTTGTTTAGAACAGAATTCACGTTTAAAGGTTGTAGGCCTATGTAGGGTCAGCTTGTTGGAGAGTATTAGTTTAGTATAATTGTGAACGCTTGATAAGGTAGGAATATGAACATTAATGCTTTCTCTACACTATTTATAAATATTTTGTATCACTCAAGGTAATTTTAACAAACAGATATATACGGCATTGAGGCCGGAAGCCTTTTTGGCACAGCAGCTTGGAACGCGGGTAAAAGGTTTTTGTTCAGAAAACAATTATAAGCACTCGATAGGTTAGTATTATAGTTATAAATAATATTCATATAATTTTGTTACAATATTTACAATTCTTTTGCATCATTTGTAAAGATGATGTCGCTTGACAGAAAGTATAAGCCAGTAGGAACCCGGGTTTCGGTCGTGGAGGGGGTAAAGGGGTCAGAATAGAAGGAGCCGGGGGCGCGTCCCTCGTAGAAAATATCGAATTTTTACCACTATAAAACTCATATTTTAAGCATTTCGAGCACTAAAAGATGCTTGAATGAAGACCAAATCTGGGTTTTTAGGTCTTAGTATAGTAGGTTATTCAATATTTTTTTTTTAGTACCTTCGGACACCTTTGTTTTTTTGCTTCTCACATAATGATAATAATCAATCTTTTTCTAACAACGGTCTACATTCTCAGGACATGAACAGCAAAAACAAATTAACCTTTAACAATATATATGGGGTATTTATTGTTATAAGTTGATTAAGTTTTTTTGTAGTTTTATTTTATGCCAGCGCTGCCATTCGCACTATTCTTGTTCTAATGTTTTTGTTAGTTTTAAATATATTTGTAATATGTTCATGTTGAACCTTTTTTAAAAAATATTCTTGATAAATATGACTTTTTAGAAATACTGTTTTTTTTATTGTGAATAAATTTTAAATGAATTACAATTGTAAAACTTTTAATGGCATAATATTTAGAATAATACGGCATTTTTTTTATTTGAACAATAAAATGGCGGACTCCTTTGACAAGGAATACATTTATTGATTAAACTGTGAGTGATGATTAAATCCCACTGCATACCATAACAGTACTATTCTGCGTTCTAGGATTATGGAATCCTTTCTAAATTTCCATCCTGTTTTATTTAGGCTCACAATTGTTCTCGTTCTTATACTAATCTCTATCCTGCAGCTCTAAGGATGGATGATTTCGAGTCTATTATTTGTGTTACTTATATACTTATGAATATAGACCATGCATTTAATTACAATTCAAGGGAAGCTTTGCTGTGATATTAAACTAAACACCTAAAGATGTTCTAATAGTTGAAAACTTTCATCAAAGCAACGAAGCCATTTTAAATGTTACTCGGTGTCGTGACGTCACAACCGCGAACCGAAACCAGCGCTCTCAGTCGTCGCTAGATTAACAAGAGGACTTCGCTTCTCTTAAATTGCAAAAGTTGGCAAAACTGAGTAACTTTGAAATGTAAGCGTGGCTAAAGCTCTAATTGGTTATGTGGTTGTTTTTATAATTAGGGCTTACGCGTAACGAATGAAAGCTATATTACGTCATACGGAAACTGAATAACAAATTTACGTGAACTAAACGTATAATTTGTTGCACTTGTATAGAAAATAAAAAAACAATACTGTTACGTATACTTTAGAAATGAATAGTTACTTTCTTTCTCGAATTAGTAAGTAGCAGGAAAATAACACGTTATTCACCTTTATTTATGCAATAAAACTAGCTACCATAAAGAACAATAGCTATTAAAAATTTTCTGCTATTATATTAAAAAACCATAACCGCGCACCCAGAATTTTGTTAAGGAGGGCCAAGACCATCAACAACAGGGGGAACATCAACTAGCTTGTAATAATTCCCCAAAAGTAATTAACTTACTTTAATGTAGCCTATACTTTGTTTTACTTCCAAGCGCCAACTCAACAACTGTATGAGATATTTTAAAGGGGTAATCCTGAAGCTTTGATCATTGACGCATTTATAAATTATTAACGTAGGCCTATTAATTTACTAATTAATACTCTTAATACTTCAGGTACAAATAAAAGTAAAAAAAATGTATTAATAACAGTTACATTTTGCTTTATCTTGGTAGTTAAATTTTATACGGCGAAAGGACACTATACCTTTTTACTGAAGTATGACCCGGGTAATTGCATCTCTCTATAACAGGGGTCTCCAAGGGCCACATCGAAAACATTTGCAGGAAAGGCGGGCCGGCAAAATTTCAGAGCAGAAAGTCTAGCCCCACCATACACCCACGACGTTTTTTCTAATCAAGTTCTCAAGTGGTGGTTTTTCAGATTTGTTTGCTTAGTTTTTTTTACTTGTTTACAGCTAGTTTTACACTTATTGAGAAAAGAAGTGGCAAGTGAGAGACGAGTACTGTACTCATATTTAATGGTAAAAATGCTTAAAAGGAAATATGTTTAGTTACGCCTCGAAGTAGTAGTACGGCAGTAGTAGCCAAGCCCTGAAGAAGGTATCATCGTTGCCGAAACTATCCTGTTATGCACTAGTGTGTTTGTTTATTAAAAACTAATTTATGGTGAGATTTTGAGTTAACGGTTTTGACTCTCACCTTTAGGAAATATATTACCAAATAATTTTTTTTCGGTATGATAAATTTCCGAGGGCCTAAAAAAATCTGTTCGCGGGCCGGATTTGCCTCGCGGTCCGTAGGTTGGACACCCCGACTCTATAGGGACGGGCATAGGGATCAAGCCCCCTTGGGCCCCCCTCACTGCTTTCATAATAAACGACTTACTTTATAATTATATGATAAATTCCGCTAAGAAACAAAAAAATATCGCATAAGTACCTTTGCCAATGTTTAATACAGTTCTTAATTTTCATATCTCTTTTGGTTTTTTAAAGTTAATAAATATGTAAATTTGAATAAACAGAAAACTGCATTTTATAATGGACGTGTTTAACCCTTAGACCGGCGCGAGGTGTATTTTACCGCAACCTTATCTTCCGTTCCTTTCATTCAGACTTTTGCACTCAAATTTTAAAATCATATTTATTTTTAATAGAATGTCAAAAACAAATTTAAATATTTAAAAATTTTGGTAAACTTTAAACCTTACAATATAAAATTATTATTTTCGACGAATTATATAAACCCAACCGACTTCACAGTAAAATATAGTTTGGAAAATATCTAGGAGGCATAGTTAGTTAAAACTTGTGAGTAATAGGCACTTCAATTATTTAATAAACATGTGGAAACAGGCTTTCAACTCATACGTATCGTGTTTTCTATCGAAAACATTGCAGAGAGACTGGGGCAGGTAGTTCATTTCCAAAGGGGGGACAATTGTATTCATATTGATGAAGTCAGAGCTTCTTGTCTATGCAGATATCTAAATTGAAATAATTTTCAGCAGAGAGTGAAAAGTTTTCTAAGTTAATATTGTTCTATATTTGTTTAAAATATAACCTTTGCGGAACCTTTTCAAAGTTTCATTAATATCTCGTATCCCTAAGGACTCACTACAATGTCAGGAAAATAATTATTGCAATATCATTTACGAGGGAATAAATACAAAATGGAATTTAAATAAAGAAATAATGAATACACTTCACGCAACGGAGTATAGGAAGAGTTATTTTTTTAATATGTTTTTTATAAAGAAATGTATTGTCTAAAATAAAGTACTTACTTACTTACTTTACTTTATCCAACACCCATCCGTGGCTGTTCTGCCATTCGCCGTCGTGAGTCCCAATATAGACTGACTATATTCTGTGGTGTTGACTGTAGTTGGGGACATAGGAAGAGATGTTCGCCATCCATTCTTCCTACTTGGCACAGGGGGCAGGTGTCTTCATCTGCTAGGCCGATTCTATGTAGATGGGCTTGAAAGTAGTCGTGCCCCGTCAAAGTGCGGAAAAGGGCCACGGATACGTGTCTTTCAATGTTACGTGGCATTCCGTCAGTTGCCAGGCTCGCCCACTTCCTTCGCTTTCGTTCTTTAACTTGCCGGTAGTTTGGCGTGAAACGGTGATATCAATGTGGCTACAGGCGGATCACAGGGTTTGGCAGGGTGGCAACCATGGTCGTGTAGTGAGCAAGCAGAGCCGGTTCACCGTTTGGCTCTCTCCCACTATTTCTACTGTCTAAAATAAAATCAATTATATTCTGCTGTTACAAATATAAATCAACATTAACTCTATTAACAGTAATTGTAAACTGGCTTACTTGTTTTTTAATAATCACCTTTATTAATATTGTAAGATAATTAAAAAGTGAATATAGTTTTTTATTAATTTTTTTCTTATAATAACACTACAGTAATTTCAAATTATTTAAACGTTTGTAGTCAGACATTCACTGGGTGCAGAGATATCAGTAGTCACATTTTCAATATACTGGCTCAAAATGTAAAACGTAGCCTAATATAGGCTTAATACAAGTTTGTGAATATTGTGAAACTTTACAATAATTTAAATACACAAAAATTAGTAATTTTTTAAACATTTACAAATGTTATAAATAGGAAGTTCTATTCGTTTAAATTGTTATTCTTACAAGATTTAAATACCCTGTAAAGGCTATTTGTAATTAAGTTACATAATGCTTATATAATTTTCAAAGGCCTTTGAAGTAGTATCAGCAAACGTTAACAAGTGGGTATTCACCGTCTGAAGATTAACGATGATGCCAACGTCTGCTCATTAATTTTCCCTTTCTCTATGGCGTGAAGAATTTACGCATTCGTGTAACTTTTAAACTGTTCAAATAAGCCGTGTTTACCACCACCATATTAACGAATTCAGGATTAACATGTGTGCTTATTAAATTATAACATTGCTGAAATGCAACGACAAGAAAAGAAATTCAGTAAACGAAGGTGTTTAGGCACGCCGAATATATCTAATAGTTGGATTTAGGCCTTACAGGTATTTTTACATTTAAGAAAATTTAAATATTTAAAATGTACGTTTATAGCCTCGAAAGATCAGCCACCATTCGTACATTAAAAACGTTTTTTTTCTGAAGATGTGCAATATTGAAGAGTACAATAAACACCAGTAAATATCATTGTTTTAAAATTGTAAAAGAAAACAGTATGAGTCAATAAATAAGTTACATTCCTTTAAAATAAAAACACCTATTTTAAAATAAAACACATGAAAAACGTGCAGTTATGTGCAATTGTGTATAATTTTAACTAGTTATGGACATTTTTAGGTTTCAAATAAGACTGTAATTTGAGTCTGTCCATTAATTTTAGCCTTGCCAGAATCCTTTTGCAAACGAAAAGGCTAGTTATGGACATTTTTAGGTTTCAAATAAGACTGTAATTTGAGTCTGTCCATTAGTTTTATCCTTGCCATAATCCTTTTGCAAACGAAAAGGCTAGTTATGGACATTTTTAGGTTTCAAATAAGACTGTAATTTGAGTCTGTCCATTAGTTTTAGCCTTGCCAGAATCATTTTGCAAACGAAAAGGCTAGTTATGGACATTTTTAGGTTTCAAATAAGACTGTAATTTGAGTCTGTCCATTAATTTTAGCCTTGCCAGAATCATTTTGCAAACGAAAATGCTAGTTATGGACATTTTTAGGTTTCAAATAAGACTGTAATTTGAGTCTGTCCATTAATTTTAGCCTTGCCAGAATCCTTTTGCAAACGAAAAGGCTAGTTATGGACATTTTTAGGTTTCAAATAAGACTGTAATTTGAGTCTGTCCATTAATTTTAGCCTTGCCAGAATCATTTTGCAAACGAAAATGCTAGTTATGGACATTTTTAGGTTTCAAATAAGACTGTAATTTGAGTCTGTCCATTAATTTTAGCCTTGCCAGAATCCTTTTGCAAACGAAAATGCTAGTTATGGACATTTCTAGGTTTCAAATAAGACTGTATTTTGAGTCTGTCCATTTATTTTAGCCTTGCCAGAATCATTTTGCAAACGAAAATGCTAGTTATGGACATTTTTAGGTTTCAAATAAGACTGTAATTTGAGTTTGTCCATTAATTTTAGCCTTGCCAGAATCATTTTGCAAACGAAAATGCTAGTTATGAAATTTTTAGGTTTCAAATAAGACTGTAATTTGAGTCTGCCCATTAATTTTAGCCTTGCCAGAATCATTTTGCAAACGAAAATGCTAGATATGGACATTTTTAGGTTTCAAATAAGACTGTAATTTGAGTCTGTCCATTAATTTTAGCCTTGCCAGAATCCTTTTGCAAACGAAAATGCTAGTTATGGACATTTTTAGGTTTCAAATAAGACTGTAATTTGAGTATGTCCATTAATTTTAGCCTTGCCAGAATCCTTTTGCAAACGAAAAGGCTAATTACGGACATTTTTAGGTTTCAAATAGGACTGCAATTTGAGTCTGTCCATTAATTTTAGCCTTGCCAGAATCCTTTTGCAAACTAAAAGGCTAGTTATGGACATTTTTAGGTTTCAAATAAGACTGTAATTTGAGTCTGTCCATTAATTTTAGCCTTGCCAGAATCCTTTTGCAAACGAAAAGGCTAGTTATGGACATTTTTAGGTTTCAAATAAGACTGTAATTTGAGTCTGTCCATTAGTTTTAGCCTTGCCAGAATCCTTTTGCAAACGAAAGGGCTAGTTATGGGCATTTTTAGGTTTCAAATAAGACTGTAATTTGAGTCTGTCCATTAATTTTAGCCTTGCCAGAATCATTTTGCAAACGAAAAGGCTAGTTATGGACATTTTTAGGTTTCAAATAAGACTGTAATTTGAGTCTGTCCATTAGTTTTATCCTTGCCATAATCCTTTTGCAAACGAAAAGGCTAGTTATGGACATTTTTAGGTTTCAAATAAGACTGTAATTTGAGTCTGTCCATTAGTTTTAGCCTTGCCAGAATCATTTTGCAAACGAAAAGGCTAGTTATGGACATTTTTAGGTTTCAAATAAGACTGTAATTTGAGTCTGTCCATTAATTTTAGCCTTGCCAGAATCATTTTGCAAACGAAAATGCTAGTTATGGACATTTTTAGGTTTCAAATAAGACTGTAATTTGAGTCTGTCCATTAATTTTAGCCTTGCCAGAATCCTTTTGCAAACGAAAAGGCTAGTTATGGACATTTTTAGGTTTCAAATAAGACTGTAATTTGAGTCTGTCCATTAATTTTAGCCTTGCCAGAATCATTTTGCAAACGAAAATGCTAGTTATGGACATTTTTAGGTTTCAAATAAGACTGTAATTTGAGTCTGTCCATTAATTTTAGCCTTGCCAGAATCCTTTTGCAAACGAAAATGCTAGTTATGGACATTTCTAGGTTTCAAATAAGACTGTATTTTGAGTCTGTCCATTTATTTTAGCCTTGCCAGAATCATTTTGCAAACGAAAATGCTAGTTATGGACATTTTTAGGTTTCAAATAAGACTGTAATTTGAGTTTGTCCATTAATTTTAGCCTTGCCAGAATCATTTTGCAAACGAAAATGCTAGTTATGAAATTTTTAGGTTTCAAATAAGACTGTAATTTGAGTCTGCCCATTAATTTTAGCCTTGCCAGAATCATTTTGCAAACGAAAATGCTAGATATGGACATTTTTAGGTTTCAAATAAGACTGTAATTTGAGTCTGTCCATTAATTTTAGCCTTGCCAGAATCCTTTTGCAAACGAAAATGCTAGTTATGGACATTTTTAGGTTTCAAATAAGACTGTAATTTGAGTATGTCCATTAATTTTAGCCTTGCCAGAATCCTTTTGCAAACGAAAAGGCTAATTACGGACATTTTTAGGTTTCAAATAGGACTGCA
The DNA here is from genome assembly GCA_036971475.1 of Prosapia bicincta. NCBI lineage: Eukaryota > Metazoa > Arthropoda > Insecta > Hemiptera > Cercopidae > Prosapia > Prosapia bicincta. The sequence continues at coordinate 631,206 of JBAIZL010000108.1, forward strand.
ATTTGAGTCTGTCCATTAATTTTAGCCTTGCCAGAATCCTTTTGCAAACTAAAAGGCTAGTTATGGACATTTTTAGGTTTCAAATAAGACTGTAATTTGAGTCTGTCCATTAATTTTAGCCTTGCCAGAATCCTTTTGCAAACGAAAAGGCTAGTTATGGACATTTTTAGGTTTCAAATAAGACTGTAATTTGAGTCTGTCCATTAGTTTTAGCCTTGCCAGAATCCTTTTGCAAACGAAAGGGCTAGTTATGGGCATTTTTAGGTTTCAAATAAGACTGTAATTTGAGTCTGTCCATTAATTTTAGCCTTGCCAGAATCATTTTGCAAACGAAAATGCTAGTTATGGACATCTTTAGGTTTCAAATAAGACTGTAATTTGAGTCTGTCCATTAATTTTAGCCTTGCCAGAATCCTTTTGCAAACGAAAAGGCTAGTTATGGACATTTTTAGGTTTCAAATAAGACTGTAATTTGAGTCTGTCCATTAATTTTAGCCTTGCCAGAATCATTTTGCAAACGAAAATGCTAGATATGGACATTTTTAGGTTTCAAATAAGACTGTAATTTGAGTCTGTCCATTAATTTTAGCCTTGCCAGAATCATTTTGCAAACGAAAATGCTAGTTATGGACATTTTTAGGTTTCAAATAAGACTGTAATTTGAGTCTGTCCATTAATTTTAGCCTTGCCAGAATCCTTTTGCAAACGAAAAGGCTAATTACGGACATTTTTAGGTTTCAAATAAGACTGTAATTTGAGTCTGTCCATTAACTTTAGCCTTGCCAGAATCCTTTTGCAAACTAAAAGGCTAGTTTTGGACATTTTTAGGTTTCAAATAAGACTGTAATTTGAGTCTGTCCATTAATTTTAGCCTTGCCAGAATCCTTTTGCAAACGAAAAGGCTAGTTATGGACATTTTTAGGTTTCAAATAAGACTGTAATTTGAGTCTGTCCATTAATTTTAGCCTTGCCAGAATCCTTTTGCAAACGAAAATGCTAGTTATGGACATTTTTAGGTTTCAAATAAGACTGTAATTTGAGTATGTCCATTAATTTTAGCCTTGCCAGAATCCTTTTGCAAACGAAAACGCTAATTACGGACATTTTTAGGTTTTGAAATAGGACTGTAATTTGAGTCTGTCCATTAATTTTAGCCTTGCCAGAATCCTTTTGCAAACTAAAAGGCTAGTTATGGACATTTTTAGGTTTCAAATAAGACTGTAATTTGAGTCTGTCCATTAATTTTAGCCTTGCCAGAATCCTTTTGCAAACGAAAAGGCTAGTTATGGATATTTTTAGGTTTCAAATAAGACTGTAATTTGAGTCTGTCCATTAATTTTAGCCTTGCCAGAATCCTTTTGCAAACGAAAAGGCTAGTTATGGACATTTTTAGGTTTCAAATAGGACTGTAATTTGAGTCTGTCCATTAATTTTAGCCTTGCCAGAATCCTTTTGCAAACTAAAAGGCTAGTTATGGACATTTTTAGGTTTCAAATAAGACTGTAATTTGAGTCTGTCCATTAATTTTAGCCTTGCCAGAATCCTTTTGCAAACGAAAAGGCTAGTTATGGACATTATTAGGTTTCAAATAAGACTGTAATTTGAGTCTGTCCATTAATTTTAGCCTTGCCAGAATCCTTTTGCAAACGAAAAGGCTAGTTATGGACATTTTTAGGTTTCAAATAAGATTGTAATTTGAGTCTGTCCATTAGTTTTAGCCTTGCTAGAATCCTTTTGCAAACGAAAAGGCTAGTTATGGACATTTTTAGGTTTCAAATAAGACTGTAATTTGAGTCTGTCCATTAGTTTTAGCCTTGCCAGAATCATTTTGCAAACGAAAAGGCTAGTTATGGACATTTTTAGGTTTCAAATAAGACTGTAATTTGAGTCTGTCCATTAATTTTAGCCTTGCCAGAATCATTTTGCAAACGAAAATGCTAGTTATGGACATTTTTAGGTTTCAAATAAGACTGTAATTTGAGTCTGTCCATTAATTTTAGCCTTGCCAGAATCCTTTTGCAAACGAAAAGGCTAATTACGGACATTTTTAGGTTTCAAATAAGACTGTAATTTGAGTCTGTCCATTAACTTTAGCCTTGCCAGAATCCTTTTGCAAACTAAAAGGCTAGTTATGGACATTTTTAGGTTTCAAATAAGACTGTAATTTGAGTCTGTCCATTAATTTTAGCCTTGCCAGAATCCTTTTGCAAACGAAAAGGCTAGTTATGGACATTTTTAGGTTTCAAATAAGACTGTAATTTGAGTCTGTCCATTAATTTTAGCCTTGCCAGAATCCTTTTGCAAACGAAAATGCTAGTTATGGACATTTTTAGGTTTCAAATAAGACTGTAATTTGAGTATGTCCATTAATTTTAGCCTTGCCAGAATCCTTTTGCAAACGAAAACGCTAATTACGGACATTTTTAGGTTTCAAATAGGACTGTAATTTGAGTCTGTCCATTAATTTTAGCCTTGCCAGAATCCTTTTGCAAACTAAAAGGCTAGTTATGGACATTTTTAGGTTTCAAATAAGACTGTAATTTGAGTCTGTCCATTAATTTTAGCCTTGCCAGAATCCTTTTGCAAACGAAAAGGCTAGTTATGGACATTTTTAGGTTTCAAATAAGACTGTAATTTGAGTCTGTCCATTAATTTTAGCCTTGCCAGAATCCTTTTGCAAACGAAAAGGCTAGTTATGGACATTTTTAGGTTTCAAATAAGATTGTAATTTGAGTCTGTCCATTAGTTTTAGCCTTGCTAGAATCCTTTTGCAAACGAAAAGGCTAGTTATGGACATTTTTAGGTTTCAAATAAGACTGTAATTTGAGTCTGTCCATTAGTTTTAGCCTTGCCAGAATCATTTTGCAAACGAAAAGGCTAGTTATGGACATTTTTAGGTTTCAAATAAGACTGTAATTTGAGTCTGTCCATTAATTTTAGCCTTGCCAGAATCATTTTGCAAACGAAAATGCTAGTTATGGACATTTTTAGGTTTCAAATAAGACTGTAATTTGAGTCTGTCCATTAGTTTTAGCCTTGCCAGAATCCTTTTGCAAACGAAAGGGCTAGTTATGGGCATTTTTAGGTTTCAAATAAGACTGTAATTTGAGTCTGTCCATTAATTTTAGCCTTGCCAGAATCATTTTGCAAACGAAAATGCTAGTTATGGACATCTTTAGGTTTCAAATAAGACTGTAATTTGAGTCTGTCCATTAATTTTAGCCTTGCCAGAATCCTTTTGCAAACGAAAAGGCTAGTTATGGACATTTTTAGGTTTCAAATAAGACTGTAATTTGAGTCTGTCCATTAATTTTAGCCTTGCCAGAATCATTTTGCAAACGAAAATGCTAGATATGGACATTTTTAGGTTTCAAATAAGACTGTAATTTGAGTCTGTCCATTAATTTTAGCCTTGCCAGAATCATTTTGCAAACGAAAATGCTAGTTATGGACATTTTTAGGTTTCAAATAAGACTGTAATTTGAGTCTGTCCATTAATTTTAGCCTTGCCAGAATCCTTTTGCAAACGAAAAGGCTAATTACGGACATTTTTAGGTTTCAAATAAGACTGTAATTTGAGTCTGTCCATTAACTTTAGCCTTGCCAGAATCCTTTTGCAAACTAAAAGGCTAGTTTTGGACATTTTTAGGTTTCAAATAAGACTGTAATTTGAGTCTGTCCATTAATTTTAGCCTTGCCAGAATCCTTTTGCAAACGAAAAGGCTAGTTATGGACATTTTTAGGTTTCAAATAAGACTGTAATTTGAGTCTGTCCATTAATTTTAGCCTTGCCAGAATCCTTTTGCAAACGAAAATGCTAGTTATGGACATTTTTAGGTTTCAAATAAGACTGTAATTTGAGTATGTCCATTAATTTTAGCCTTGCCAGAATCCTTTTGCAAACGAAAACGCTAATTACGGACATTTTTAGGTTTTGAAATAGGACTGTAATTTGAGTCTGTCCATTAATTTTAGCCTTGCCAGAATCCTTTTGCAAACTAAAAGGCTAGTTATGGACATTTTTAGGTTTCAAATAAGACTGTAATTTGAGTCTGTCCATTAATTTTAGCCTTGCCAGAATCCTTTTGCAAACGAAAAGGCTAGTTATGGATATTTTTAGGTTTCAAATAAGACTGTAATTTGAGTCTGTCCATTAATTTTAGCCTTGCCAGAATCCTTTTGCAAACGAAAAGGCTAGTTATGGACATTTTTAGGTTTCAAATAGGACTGTAATTTGAGTCTGTCCATTAATTTTAGCCTTGCCAGAATCCTTTTGCAAACTAAAAGGCTAGTTATGGACATTTTTAGGTTTCAAATAAGACTGTAATTTGAGTCTGTCCATTAATTTTAGCCTTGCCAGAATCCTTTTGCAAACGAAAAGGCTAGTTATGGACATTATTAGGTTTCAAATAAGACTGTAATTTGAGTCTGTCCATTAATTTTAGCCTTGCCAGAATCCTTTTGCAAACGAAAAGGCTAGTTATGGACATTTTTAGGTTTCAAATAAGATTGTAATTTGAGTCTGTCCATTAGTTTTAGCCTTGCTAGAATCCTTTTGCAAACGAAAAGGCTAGTTATGGACATTTTTAGGTTTCAAATAAGACTGTAATTTGAGTCTGTCCATTAGTTTTAGCCTTGCCAGAATCATTTTGCAAACGAAAAGGCTAGTTATGGACATTTTTAGGTTTCAAATAAGACTGTAATTTGAGTCTGTCCATTAATTTTAGCCTTGCCAGAATCATTTTGCAAACGAAAATGCTAGTTATGGACATTTTTAGGTTTCAAATAAGACTGTAATTTGAGTCTGTCCATTAATTTTAGCCTTGCCAGAATCCTTTTGCAAACGAAAAGGCTAATTACGGACATTTTTAGGTTTCAAATAAGACTGTAATTTGAGTCTGTCCATTAACTTTAGCCTTGCCAGAATCCTTTTGCAAACTAAAAGGCTAGTTATGGACATTTTTAGGTTTCAAATAAGACTGTAATTTGAGTCTGTCCATTAATTTTAGCCTTGCCAGAATCCTTTTGCAAACGAAAAGGCTAGTTATGGACATTTTTAGGTTTCAAATAAGACTGTAATTTGAGTCTGTCCATTAATTTTAGCCTTGCCAGAATCCTTTTGCAAACGAAAATGCTAGTTATGGACATTTTTAGGTTTCAAATAAGACTGTAATTTGAGTATGTCCATTAATTTTAGCCTTGCCAGAATCCTTTTGCAAACGAAAACGCTAATTACGGACATTTTTAGGTTTCAAATAGGACTGTAATTTGAGTCTGTCCATTAATTTTAGCCTTGCCAGAATCCTTTTGCAAACTAAAAGGCTAGTTATGGACATTTTTAGGTTTCAAATAAGACTGTAATTTGAGTCTGTCCATTAATTTTAGCCTTGCCAGAATCCTTTTGCAAACGAAAAGGCTAGTTATGGACATTTTTAGGTTTCAAATAAGACTGTAATTTGAGTCTGTCCATTAATTTTAGCCTTGCCAGAATCCTTTTGCAAACGAAAAGGCTAGTTATGGACATTTTTAGGTTTCAAATAAGATTGTAATTTGAGTCTGTCCATTAGTTTTAGCCTTGCTAGAATCCTTTTGCAAACGAAAAGGCTAGTTATGGACATTTTTAGGTTTCAAATAAGACTGTAATTTGAGTCTGTCCATTAGTTTTAGCCTTGCCAGAATCATTTTGCAAACGAAAAGGCTAGTTATGGACATTTTTAGGTTTCAAATAAGACTGTAATTTGAGTCTGTCCATTAATTTTAGCCTTGCCAGAATCATTTTGCAAACGAAAATGCTAGTTATGGACATTTTTAGGTTTCAAATAAGACTGTAATTTGAGTCTGTCCATTAATTTTAGCCTTGCCAGAATCCTTTTGCAAACGAAAAGGCTAGTTATGGACATTTTTAGGTTTCAAATAAGACTGTAATTTGAGTCTGTCCATTAATTTTAGCCTTGCCAGAATCATATTGCAAACGAAAATGCTAGTTATGGACATTTTTAGGTTTCAAATAAGACTGTAATTTGAGTCTGTCCATTAATTTTAGCCTTGCCAGAATCCTTTTGCAAACGAAAAGGCTAGTTATGGACATTTTTAGGTTTCAAATAAGACTGTATTTTGAGTCTGTCCATTAATTTTAGCCTTGCCAGAATCATTTTGCAAACGAAAATGCTAGTTATGGACATTTTTAGGTTTCAAATAAGACTGTAATTTGAGTTTGTCCATTAATTTTAGCCTTGCCAGAATCATTTTGCAAACGAAAATGCTAGTTATGGACATTTTTAGGTTTCAAATAAGACTGTAATTTGAGTCTGTCCATTAATTTTAGCCTTGCCAGAATCATTTTGCAAACGAAAATGCTAGATATGGACATTTTTAGGTTTCAAATAAGACTGTAATTTGAGTCTGTCCATTAATTTTAGCCTTGCCAGAATCCTTTTGCAAACGAAAATGCTAGTTATGGACATTTTTAGGTTTCAAATAAGACTGTAATTTGAGTCTGTCCATTAATTTTAGCCTTGCCAGAATCCTTTTGCAAACGAAAAGGCTAATTACGGACATTTTTAGGTTTCAAATAGGACTGTAATTTGAGTCTGTCCATTAATTTTAGCCTTGCCAGAATCCTTTTGCAAACTAAAAGGCTAGTTATGGACATTTTTAGGTTTCAAATAAGACTGTAATTTGAGTCTGTCCATTAATTTTAGCCTTGCCAGAATCCTTTTGCAAACGAAAAGGCTAGTTATGGACATTTTTAGGTTTCAAATAAGACTGTAATTTGAGTATGTCCATTAGTTTTAGCCTTGCCAGAATCCTTTTGCAAACGAAAGGGCTAGTTATGGGCATTTTTAGGTTTCAAATAAGACTGTAATTTGAGTCTGTCCAATAATTTTAGCCTTGCCAGAATCATTTTGCAAACGAAAATGCTAGTTATGGACATCTTTAGGTTTCAAATAAGACTGTAATTTGAGTCTGTGCATTAATTTTAGCCTTGCCAGAATCCTTTTGCAAACGAAAAGGCTAGTTATGGACATTTTTAGCTTTCAAATAAGACTGTAATTTGAGTCTGTCCATTAATTTTAGCCTTGCCAGAATCATTTTGCAAACGAAAATGCTAGATATGGACATTTTTAGGTTTCAAATAAGACTGTAATTTGAGTCTGTCCATTAATTTTAGCCTTGCCAGAATCATTTTGCAAACGAAAATGCTAGTTATGGACATTTTTAGGTTTCAAATAAGACTGTAATTTGAGTCTGTCCATTAATTTTAGCCTTGCCAGAATCCTTTTGCAAACGAAAAGGCTAATTACGGACATTTTTAGGTTTCAAATAAGACTGTAATTTGAGTCTGTCCATTAATTTTAGCCTTGCCAGAATCCTTTTGCAAACTAAAAGGCTAGTTATGGACATTTTTAGGTTTCAAATAAGACTGTAATTTGAGTCTGTCCATTAATTTTAGCCTTGCCAGAATCCTTTTGCAAACGAAAAGGCTAGTTATGGACATTTTTAGGTTTCAAATAAGACTGTAATTTGAGTCTGTCCATTAATTTTAGCCTTGCCAGAATCCTTTTGCAAACGAAAAGGCTAGTTATGGACATTTTTAGGTTTCAAATAAGACTGTAATTTGAGTCTGTCCATTAGTTTTAGCCTTGCCAGAATCCTTTTGCAAACGAAAGGGCTAGTTATGGGCATTTTTAGGTTTCAAATAAGACTGTAATTTGAGTCTGTCCATTAATTTTAGCCTTGCCAGAATCATTTTGCAAACGAAAATGCTAGTTATGGACATCTTTAGGTTTCAAATAAGACTGTAATTTGAGTCTGTCCATTAATTTTAGCCTTGCCAGAATCCTTTTGCAAACGAAAAGGCTAGTTATGGACATTTTTAGCTTTCAAATAAGACTGTAATTTGAGTCTGTCCATTAATTTTAGCCTTGCCAGAATCATTTTGCAAACGAAAATGCTAGATATGGACATTTTTAGGTTTCAAATAAGACTGTAATTTGAGTCTGTCCATTAATTTTAGCCTTGCCAGAATCATTTTGCAAACGAAAATGCTAGTTATGGACATTTTTAGGTTTCAAATAAGACTGTAATTTGAGTCTGTCCATTAATTTTAGCCTTGCCAGAATCCTTTTGCAAACGAAAAGGCTAATTACGGACATTTTTAGGTTTCAAATAAGACTGTAATTTGAGTCTGTCCATTAATTTTAGCCTTGCCAGAATCCTTTTGCAAACTAAAAGGCTAGTTATGGACATTTTTAGGTTTCAAATAAGACTGTAATTTGAGTCTGTCCATTAATTTTAGCCTTGCCAGAATCCTTTTGCAAACGAAAAGGCTAGTTATGGACATTTTTAGGTTTCAAATAAGACTGTAATTTGAGTCTGTCCATTAATTTTAGCCTTGCCAGAATCCTTTTGCAAACGAAAATGCTAGTTATGGACATTTTTAGGTTTCAAATAAGACTGTAATTTGAGTATGTCCATTAATTTTAGCCTTGCCAGAATCCTTTTGCAAACGAAAAGGCTAATTACGGACATTTTTAGGTTTCAAATAGGACTGTAATTTGAGTCTGTCCATTAATTTTAGCCTTGCCAGAAACCTTTTGCAAACTAAAAGGCTAGTTATGGACATTTTTAGGTTTCAAATAAGACTGTAATTTGAGTCTGTCCATTAATTTTAGCCTTGCCAGAATCCTTTTGCAAACGAAAAGGCTAGTTATGGACATTTTTAGGTTTCAAATAAGACTGTAATTTGAGTCTGTCCATTAATTTTAGCCTTGCCAGAATCCTTTTGCAAACGAAAAGGCTAGTTATGGACATTTTTAGGTTTCAAATAAGACTGTAATTTGAGTCTGTCCATTAGTTTTAGCCTTGCTAGAATCCTTTTGCAAACGAAAAGGCTAGTTATGGACATTTTTAGGTTTCAAATAAGACTGTAATTTGAGTCTGTCCATTAATTTTAGCCTTGCCAGAATCATTTTGCAAACGAAAAGGCTAGTTATGGACATTTTTAGGTTTCAAATAAGACTGTAATTTGAGTCTGTCCATTAATTTTAGCCTTGCCAGAATCATTTTGCAAACGAAAATGCTAGTTATGGACATTTTTAGGTTTCAAATAAGACTGTAATTTGAGTCTGTCCATTAATTTTAGCCTTTCCAGAATCCTTTTGCAAACGAAAATGCTAGTTATGGACATTTTTAGGTTTCAAATAAGACTGTAATTTGAGTATGTCCATTAATTTTAGCCTTGCCAGAATCCTTTTGCAAACGTAAAGGCTAATTACGGACATTTTTAGGTTTCAAATAAGACTGTAATTTGAGTCTGTCCATTAATTTTAGCCTTGCCAGAATCCTTTTGCAAACGAAAAGGCTAGTTATGGACATTTTTAGGTTTCAAATAAGACTGTAATTTGAGTCTGTCCATTAATTTTAGTCTTGCCAGAATCCTTTTGCAAACGAAAAGGCTAGTTATGGACATTTTTAGGTTTCAAATAAGACTGTAATTTGTGTCTGTCCATTAGTTTTAGCCTTGCCAGAATCCTTTTGCAAACGGAAGGGCTAGTTATGGACATTTTTAGGTTTCAAATAAGACTGTAATTTGAGTCAGTCCATTAATTTTAGCCTTGCCAGAATCATTTTGCAAACGAAAAGTAATTTATCCAAGTTTCCCTTTATTTTTCCATCAGCGGATCATTTAATGGTCGACAACTAAGCAGCATAGCCGCAGGATGTGATCGATACCCATTCAGCAATGCCTGGCGTAAATCACAGATTGGAAACTCAACACAGCAATCATGACAATGTTCTCGGAATTGTGCGTCATCTGTCGTTCACATTGAAATGCATAAACAAGATACATACATGCATACTATAATGTACCTCAATACACTGTACACTAGGGACATGTTAGATTTATAGTGACCTACGGAACAAATGTTTCGTTTACAGTGACCATTTATTCATCTCAACATAAAATTTGGGACCACAGGCTACGAATTTATTATATTCCTATGACTTGAAATGAAATTGTAGTGCCCGCATTTAGGAGGGTCTGTTCAAAATGTTTTGTTGGTAACTCTTTTTTGGAGACAAATTGTCTTAAAAATAGAAAGTTCAGTAAAATGGACGTTTCCGCAGGTTAAGGTCCTACAGAATTGTTATTATTGTTTTCCATAGAGATACTTCAAGATGTCACTTTTTGACCAAGGACTTTAAAGACTTAAGATAATTTTGAGTTTGAGTACAAAATTTGAGTAATTAAGAACCATATATTTACCAGTTCGTGTTAACATTAAACTACTTTCTCTATACATTTGTTTTATTTTCTAATTCATAAAGGTGATGTGTAATTTATAAAACTCTAAATAAAAAAAACATTATAAGATAAAAATTAATTAGTATTTAATCAGTAAAATAAACACAATGAACCTTTAATAAACAAAATTAATTTTGCCTTTATTAATTTACCAAAAGTACCACTTACGTTAATTTATTTAAAGTCGGACTTTTCGGAAGTGGCATCCCCTAGTGTACACAAGCTCTCAATTGTTCAAGTTTACTTAAATGTAGGCCTACAGCAGAAAATGTAAATAAATAATGTTTTACTATTTACTCCCTTCTAAATCTCTTACCATCGACAAACCTATTATGACTTATGTATTCATTTTACATGTTACATTCTACTAATATCAGCATCTTACATGCATCACTTCCATTATGTTGCATTATGGAATGTCTCAATGGAGTTTAAATCAATAAGCGTAAGTAGGTTGAATGAAGTGCTTGACTAAACAATGGCGCCTTGTGCTTAGTTGCAATATAGTGGTTTATGCGGTAATAGTAATTATTCCTGGCACTTACTTAAGGAGCTGTTAAATCATTTGATAAACCTAATACTTAACGAAAATAATGTTTTGCGACAAACACACACACACACACACACACACACACACACACACACACAGGGATATATGTATATGGGATATCCATATTTTATATTTTATAATTTTATATTTTTTAAATTTACAACTTCCATTGTAATGCTTTAATTCTCAACTTAAGCCCGTTACAGTGTGTGTTTATGCGTTTGTGTGTGTGTGTGTGTGTGTGTGTGTGTGTGTGTGTGTGTGGTGTGTGTGTGTGTGTGTGTGTGTGTGTGTGTGTGTGTGTGTGTGTGTGTGTGTGTGTGTGTGTGTGTGTGTGTGTGTGTGTGTGTGTGGTGTGTGTGTGTGTATGTGTGTGTGTTTTATTTTTTGTGTGCGTGCTAGTGGGTTTTGTAGTCTTGCCGATTTTCGAGGCAAATACTTTTGAACTTACTAAATAATGACTTTCCGAAATAATTTAAATAAATTTATAATATACGGACCGGGAAAATACTTTTGTGATTGCAAAATTGTGATTATCATTGTATATTTTAGTGTTCTTGAACTAGACGACAACGGTTCGCGATTATATATATATATATATATATATATATATATATATATATATATATATATATATATATATATATATATATATTTATATTACAGTGCGTGTGTTTTGTTCATTTAATATGTTTTAGTGTTATGTTGTTGATGTTTATAAAGTTTATTCCTCTAGTGTGTTAAAATATGGTCCTTGTTTGTTACCGTTAGGCTGTTTTTTGTCTGTGTAAGTGGTCTATTTCTATTTAGCGGTTAACCAAAGATGAGTTGGTGTGATTTCAAGGTAATCAGTTAACATAAGCGTTATCATCTCCGAATGATAGAAAAGGTTTGTGATTATGGATATGGTGTTCCGCTCCTATAGGTTAGTCAGATAATTTAATTCTCGGAACTCGACTCACCCTCCTGACCCACTTGCGGAGTAATCGGTGACTCAACTACTATGCACTTTCTCACATCGCGGCAACTTTTTTTGTTTACGTGTTAAGTTAAAAATACTTTTTTTTCTACACAGTTTTAAAGAAAATGACTCCAAACTTGAAAAACGTTTCATAAAATAGGAAAAATAAATGCGATGCTAACTAAATAAAAAAATGTAATGTTTCAAAATCATACTTATGAAGCATTTTGTTCATGTTTGGAGTTATTCTTATTAAAATTCTATGTATAATCTGAAAAAAGATCAATTTTTAATTTAAAACACAAAATTCAGTGTTGTGGGACCGTGTTTAGTAAATGAGTCTTATTTTGTCACTTGCCTGCCTGGTCAAAGGGTCGTGAAGGGGAAACGTTTTTCGAGAAGCTACTTATTTCTCTGGATATCTTGTAGTAGCAGAAACACTTTAGTATTAACGTATGGTGGGAGATACAGGGGAAAAGACGGATCATCTATGTGTTTTATTGTGTTGTTACTTTATGAATGAGAAGGTACGTTACTAAAATTGGTTTTAACTGTAATCATTTTAAGCCTCATTTAATAAACCAAAATAATAATTGTTCTAATTCCGAACTTAATTAGAAAAATATGTAAGTGATTGAACTTTACAGTTTTCCACCAATTGTTCAATATCTTCTCTATGAATTAAAATCTATTTAGTTCTATAGGCTGTATGATGTAATCAGTCTTGTGGATCCGGATGTGCCTTATCACTTGCAGCCGCCAGCAGCTTTTTCTTTAATGAGTCACGTACTAGCATCCGCACTAAGCCAAGTAACTTTCCTATCCTAATTATACCTAAATAACCTTCTTACCCTGTTTAGGTGCAGTATTAATTAATGTTTAATTTACCAAATTATGTCGTTTTAGTATCGTTATTAATATACGTTTACGTACTTTTTAGATTTTCAATAGAAATTTGAAAATTATGATTAGAATAAGAAAGTTAATTTATTTAGTGTTGGTGCAAGTAGTCTAGGTAACTCATTAAGAAAATAGCTGCGAGTGGCTGCAAGTGATAAGGCACATCTGGGTCCACAAGACAGGTTACATCATACAGATTACGCAACAATTTCATTACGCAACAATTAGAATAAGTGCAAATAATAGATGCAAATAGATCCTCTTCTTGTATGTCTTCCTATGTATGTCGTTATATCCTCTTATAATGAAGTCATGGTTGGTGATGACGAGGTAAATCAAAACAACCTTGATAATTATTAATTGTTTCATTAGCATCTTGTATTCTGGGATAGAGTTTATTATTAGTTATGCTTGTCTTCCTTTCTTTCATCAAAATCTTTTCTCTAGCTCTCGTTGTGAATTAGTTTTAGTTTTAACTGCATTTCGAATTCTGTGTTACATATTCACTCCCGTTTTTTAAAGAATGTGAGTGGTTTTTTATCTTCTGAAACTTGTTTGATCTGATGATCTAGTTTCTTCTGATCTACTTCTTTGATATACCTGGAGATTTTGGCGGAATCACCGTTCTGGACCAAGAATAAAACCAGGGGGCAGAGAAATAAAAAAACCCGGCTTCCCGGAAGCAGGAATTCAGGAATACGTCTCGATTACTGTAGTAACGAATAAATTACACAATACACAATAATCTTTATACGATCATCGTATGTCCGTACTTTTCTACCTGACTGCTGTATAGACTATTCCTGTGATATAATTTCAATTATTTCTCTCTCTACAGTATTTCTCTACAATTTCAATCATCTCTACAGTATTTCTCTACAATTTCAATCATCTCTACTGTATTTACTGTACATTTAATTGTTCCACATAAACAATGGGCTAAATAACCGAAGCGGTAACAAAATAGTTTGTATTTTTCTTTCATCCAAATACAATTTATTGATTTAGGTTAAAACAACCTCTGTAGAGCGTATAGTTTCTTAACACTACACGGCAGTAGCACAATTATAACAAA
>JBAIZL010000108.1:655000-797500 GCA_036971475.1 Prosapia bicincta
ATGACACGAGTATAAAATAAAATGTAAATATACAAATATACGTTCATATATTAACGATGAATAATTAAGAAATAGATCAGCATGTTATTTTCAGTTTTTTAAAGCAAAATAATTTAATAAACTGATACTTCTAAAATATATAATTAATTCTAGTTTACATTACATTACCAAATTTCGGTTTGTAGTAGACCTTATTTTTTTTATAAAATATTTGACCTAATGACAAATTAACTTTGTAACTTAATATTCTTATTTATTTACATTTTAAGGAGAGTAAATAAGCATAGAGTAAATTAGTTATGCTGACAGCAGAAAAAAGTGTTGCGAGTAAAAAATAAAAACTCACAAAAAGTTTCAATATTGTTTGTATTGACGTTAAAACGTCACTAAAAAAATTACAATGTTTCACTCTCTTGTTGTTTAAATTCTTATTTTATCCCAGCGTTTAGCTATTAATACTAACATTGACTCGCTTTCCAGTGCAAAATCGGGAAAACGTGATGAAATGTAGATATTATTTATTTTATTAATTGAATCAGTCATTTGAGAAACACCTCATGTCCATAAAAAACAAACGTTCGGGAAATCAAAAAAAAACTGTTTAACTCCAATATTTAACGTAGTTTCCATTACGAAATTTTTAACATGTTTGTACAGAGGCATGGCAAGCTAATTGTATTAATGCATATACTTTATCTTTTATTTTGACATATTAAAAATTTTAAAAAAGTTCTCGGAGATGTGTTGTTTCTCAAATGACTGGCATAATGTTAAGGCTAAAGGCAAAAAAATATTTAAATACATACAATATATGAATGAAAACTAGTATTTTATTCTCTTTTTACAATATTTACATTTTTGAGCATTTTTTTACAAAACTTTTAGGAGATGAGGTGTTTCTCAAATGAGTGTTTCTCTTTTTTACAACTCATATCCAGGAGATGAGGTGTTTCTCGAATGATTCAATATTTGAACTGCTTGCATTACCATGGTTACTCGGTGGAGATGTATTGTTATTGCGTATTGGATTTGCCTTGCATTTACCATCTTTTTTGTGGTACTAACTCAATTTTGAAAAAAATGGACATGAAGTGTTTCTCAAATGACTGATTCAATTGTATTTATTGTTATTATTTTTACAATGAACTCTATAATGAATTTCTGAGGGTAGTATGAAGTTCTAGTAGTTTGCCTTTCAAATTTATTATGTCTGTTCCTATATTCACACTCAAAGTTTACCCTATTTTGATATTACGTAGAATACCTTATATCTTATAGTCATAGTTGAAGTTTATTGCTATAATTAATGCACAAAGTTCGGGTTCTAGCATTTTCTCATTAAATGGGACGCTGTAAGAGATAAACCAATCGATCATGTCTGGCTTTTTGGATTTGCTTGTCGGTGCTGGATTTAATTCTTTGTTATGGTACGAAGCATTGTTGAACTCTAGAACGGATTTGGGGGTAGATATGGAATTAATTTTTCTTGCAACCACTTTTTATAGTTATTGTGATTCATTGAATCATTTTAATCTCCTGATTTCTGTCCAGGTTTAAAAATCAAATCTGTGCCTGGAATAAAACTATTTTCGTTGCCGGTGTGTACGATTACGTGGTACTGTCGTTAGTCCTTTACCTGTATGGCGTCCTTTACCTATTGGTGTTAACAAACCTTTATTGCCCAGGAATGCGGCTCGGTGTGGGATGAATGTACATGTTTCATCAGTGTATGCTACTGGTCAGACTTCTCTGTATCTTCGCACAGCTCGTATAAAACTAACTCTGATTTCTCTGATCTCGTGTTTTTCAATTAAAACACTACTTTGGTCTAACGATTCTCTCCATTTAAAATTCAACTCTTTCAGAAACACCCTTAAAACCCAAATATCACCTTCTAAATATATTTTTTCTTAATACTTGAAGTAGGTATTTAAGCGTTGGACGTTGGTTTTCTGTTTTATGGAATTCACAAATTGTTCTTCTTACGACGGTCTTATCAAAATCATCGATTAAAAATTTTTTGTCTTCTTCGCCCAATATTTTTTTTTGGAATAGTTAGTAAACTGGGCTGTTCTGGTGTACTTCTGCTCTCCTTCAAAATAGGCTGAATAGAGTTTCGAGAAACGCTCGTAGCTTCAGCAACACGTTTTTGGACAGTTTCTAATATAATTAGCCCCGTTTCTGCTTCCCCTTATATAAAATTGTAGAGATTGAAAATGGTTTATCTGGTTTGACTGTGTAGTATTTTATTGGTTACATTATTTGCATTTTTATCCCCTATTGTTAAATTGCTCTATGCCTCTTACGAAATAAGCGTTTACATTTAGCCTCTACATTTTAGCATTACATTACAGTTTTAATAGAAAATACGTTCAGAACTAGAAATGTTTTCAAAATAATTGTTTTGAAAATCATTAAAATAATTAATTGTTTTGTTAATTATATAACAAAGTTTGTGAAAAAAACAGAAACACTATAGGCCTACTTATCTTTTACTTGGTCAATAATGGGATACCTGTTGTTGTTGTACTGCACACAGTTTTTGGAAATTTGGCTAGAAAGGAGCAAAGTACAGTTTCATATCTGAAGTTGCATCCAACTTATCTCTGTACTTGTTTTTGATAAAAGCATAGGAGGAAAATGTTCTTTTCACCATTACAGAGGATGGAAAAAGGCAATAAAACCTTCAGCGCCATGTCAGAGATATGTTTATATTCACCGTTGAGGTTTAGCCAAACGTTTATGGGACGGTCAGTCTGTAAGATGATTTCAGTTGACTGCCAGGAGACATTTATTGCAATCGGACTTTATATCTAACTATCAGTAGACATTTATTGCAATCAGACTTTATATCTAACTGTCAGTAGAAATTTATTGCAATCAGACTTTATATCTAACTGTCAGTAGACATTTATTGCAATCACACTTTATATCTAACTGTCAGTAGACATTTATTGCAATCAGACTTTATATCTAACTGTCAGTAGACATTTATTGCAATTAGACTTTATTTTTTTGCGATATCTAACTGTGCTGGTTGAAAACAATCTTCCAAAAAAGGATTTTGAATCCATTGAATAATTTCATCAAGTTTTAGAAACTTATCTCACGAATGATGATTTTAATCCCTTCAAGTGATAAGATAGTTGCTGTTTAACATCACTAGAAAATTGCAACTCAAACTCTTTCAGAAAGTCATGCAAACTCTTAAACTCTGTCTGGCCTTGAAGAAAACAAGGCCAAAAGTCAATCTTTTTCAACATAGTTTCAATACTCTCTGATACTCTGATGATCGTCATAGAACTTATCTGGAGCCTCATATTAAGCTTATTGATTTGTTGAAAAATGCCAGATATGTAAGCTAAACATTGCAGCCAATTCTGTCATGTAACCTGTATGACAGGTGGGGATGGATGTATCGGAAAACCACTTCACTTCAAACCAGAGCAGAAATAATTCATCATACATTGCCGCCATTACACTTCTTCATACCAAGAACCCCTTAACAACCTATTGTGAACCCCCAGGGGTTGGAGAACCACTGGCCGAAACATCTGTATAACGGCTAGTAACTTACATCACAGTAACACTTGAGGCGCGCCCCGCACCCACCACCACTACAAAACCATGGCAGACTGCTTTCACCCATGAAGGTCAGACGCCACTAATACAAGAAACAAGACCTTAATTGTGCAAGAGAACTGTAAATAAAATTGTTTCTTTTAAAATTGATTTTTATAAATAGAAAATTCGTCCGCTATAGTGAGGTTCTATTGTATATTTTAAACATTCCTTCTATAATGATATTATTTTAATAAAATGTCATTTAAAGTTATTAAATTGCCCCAATACACATTTATTCACGTGTTATAAGTCTAACGTTAAATATTATAATAAATGGTCAAGCATCCTCATACAATTTATTAAAAGAAATTATAACCTCTTTGTTGATAGCTTTGTTTAAGTAGTCTATTTAGTTAACTTCCGAAGCATAAACTTCTTACTGACGGCCCAATAATATAAATTATAGGAATATGACATCAAGTAAGACATAATATTCCAGTAGATGAACGAGTTTTCCCGAAGATATCCGAATGTAAAGTATATATATGGTGGTTAATACTAATAGGGTTTTTGTCTTCACTTAGACGAGGCCGTTTTGGTTAGTTGAATTTTGGTCATATGAAAGCTACCCACTTAGACGTTGATTGTAGGATGTATTTTATTAAACTAATTTTAATTCGATTTCCTATACTGTATATTAAAAACTATTGTATGTTTTACTGAATTATGTCATAAAGTATAATTTAATTCGATTTCCTATACTGTACGTTAGAAATTATTGTATGTGTTGACTGAATTATCTCATAAAGTATAATTTCGTGCAAGAGCTGTTTTTATTACTGTATATTGTATTACCTTCAGGATTGTTCAGAAGCATTAAGTTAAAATGTATGTCAAAGTTCCTAAATACGTTAAGGGTAAATGTAGTTAAGAAATATGAGATTTTAATTACATTGGCTACTATTAGGTTGATTTATTGGGACGTATTTAATACTGTTAACATATACAGATATATCCATATTGGGATATATCTTCCAAAAATACTGAGATCTATCATACCAAGTATCGGGATCTATCACCTTAAACACTAAGATCTACCCTCCTAAATATTGGGATCTATCAACCAAATTATTGGGATCTATCACCCTACTTTTTCTTTTAGTAAATACTGGGATCTTTCATCCTAGATATTGAGACCTATCGTATCAAATATTGGTATCTATCATCCCAAATATTGTAATCTATCGTTCCAAATATTAGGATCTATCATTCAAAATATTGGGATCTATTATCCTAAACATTGTGATCTATCATCTTAAACACTGGGATCTATCATGCCAAATATTGGGATCTATTATCCCAAATATTGTATAATATCGTCCCAAATATTGGGATCTATCATGCCAAATATTGGTATCTAGCATCCCAAATATAGTAATCTATCGTCCGAAATATTAGGATCTATCATTCAAAATATTGGGATCTATTATCCTAAACATTGAGATCTATCATCTTAAACACTGGGATCTATCATGCCAAATATTGGGATCTATTATCCCAAATATTGTATAATATCGTCCCAAATATTGGGATCTATCATGCCAAATATTGGTATCTAGCATCACAAATATAGTAATCTATCGTCCGAAATATTAGGATCTATCATGCTAATATTGGAATCTATCATCCTAAACATTGTGATCTAACATCTTAAATAATGGGATCTATCATCCCAAATATTGGGATCTATCATCTCAAATATCGTAATCTATCGTTCCAAATATTAGGATCTATCATTCAAAATATTGGGATCTATTATCCTAAACATTGTGATCTATCATCTTAAACACTGGGATCTATCATGCCAAATATTGGGATCTATTATCCCAAATATTGTATAATATCGTCCCAAATATTGGGATCTATCATGCCAAATATTGGTATCTAGCATCCCAAATATAGTAATCTATCGTCCGAAATATTAGGATCTATCATGCTAATATTGGGATCTATCATCCTAAACATTGTGATCTAACATCTTAAATAATGGGATCTATCATCCCAAATATTGGGATCTATCATCTCAAATATCGTAATCTATCGTCCCAAATATTGGGATCTATCATGCCAAATATTGGTATCTAGCGTCCCAAATATTGTAATCTATCGTCCTGAATATTGAGAACCATCATTCCAAATATATTGGGATCTATCATCCCAAATAATGTAATCTATCATATTGTAATTCATGCAGGAATTTTCTGCAACGTGATTGGTTGGAAAATGTAGAATAGGCGTGGTGAAGTAGTTACCTGTTTATATATTTGATGAAAAATGTTGCTTCAATGTATTTTTATTGTAAATTACCTCTGAGGATGATTGCTATGCAATTAAAATGTACATAAGGTTTTAAATAAAAGAAAAAGTCATTTGTGGTATAGAGGTTTCATTTATTTAGATTAAACATTACGCAACAGTTGTGCAATACAGTTATGACTAGATCGTGTAAAAAGACAGCATTTTTTCAAACCAAATCTACTCAAACCAGTTACATCGTTGCTATATTGTAATGCAGAATAACATAGTGAACTGTTTTATAAAGATGTTTGGATTTTATAAAGTTTTTTGTGTGTTGTGTAGGAAGGTTAAAAGGGACATCGAGCCAATTTCCTGGCTACTCTCCCGGAATGTTTCAATATCAGTGTCATGTAAGATCAAAATGAATACAAAAATATCTCGTTTTAAGCTATTGTATCACTTTCATTTTCTATATATTTTTTTCTGACGAGTGCAGGTTATTCTAAATGCGTTAACTGCTGAGGACACATCATTATATATATATATATATATATATATATATATATATATATATATATATGTATATAAATATCGCAATATGTATTCTTGTGTATTAATAAAGAACTAATTCAAAATACAAATAAAAGAATTATAATTGAATTTACAATTCTGACATTTTAAAATATAAAAATACAAGAGTATATAATATAAAATGTCAAACTTGTAATAAATTATATGTAGAACAAACAAAAAAGAAATTAAAAGAAAGATACAAAGAACATTTAAATGCTTATATCAAACCAAACATATACAAATCAAATTTAGCTACGCATTGTATTAATAATGGACACGAATTTCCGGAAATAAAAAATATGAAATTAATAAAAGAATTAAATAAAGGATTAAAATGAAAATATTTGAAACATTGGAAATTTATAAGCATAAAGTTGAAGTCAAATTAATTGATGAACAAATTCAAGTGAGATCAAGGCACCAAACTATTTATAAGATCATTGATGTTATAGAAAAAATTACATAAAGTGCAATACTTATAAACATATGGTCGTTTGTAGCACATATGATTTAATTTTGTAAAAATATTTTATTAGATAATTATTTTCCTGAAGATGCTGGTACTATTTTATCGGCAAAAAGCAGGAGTTTATTTGTCCTGTTTTTAATGCAACAGACTTGTATTGTGTAAAATGTCTAATGTAAATTATTACCAAGAAAATGTCACCACTGTGACTTTTAGAATGGAAGCTATAGCGTCGTGTGATATATGAAAGGAAAAGATAGCAATGTGTTCTCAGTAGATAAGTATCAAAGACTGCAGAGTTTGTCGGAACTTTAAAATATTGGTTTTTCTAAATCAAGATCATGTCTGTAAGAAAATTACATTCAAAATAACTAAATCGGAACGTGTTTTTCGTTCTACAGTTATTTTAATTAAATTCTTTCAAACATATTGTTTAGCGGAAAATGTTTTGATTTGATTTTCTTTGCGGCTACTTCTTTGAAACAAGCGATAAATTAATTCTAAAAAACTTACCATGTGTTAATCAGTGAATGTCCGACACAAGTAAATACGTCTTTCGAAAAAGAAGCTAAAACCTTTTTTAACATAATTTAGTTAATATTAAAACAACTCATTATCATTGTATTAAAATTATAGTTCAAATGTGGTAAGATTATTTGTAATGTAAATTAATATATTTAGTAACCGAAAAAATATTAAATAATGTTATTTTAACTTAATAATTCCACCAGCATTTTAACTTTCCTAATGTAATATTTCTCTATAAACTTTCGATATATCAGTTGCCAAGATAATAATATTCAATTTATTGCACAGAAAAGAAAATGGCCGGAGAGGGAGGATGTTTGCATTAGCAGAACCTTTATGACGGGCTGTAATACAGTGCACAGATTTATATCGCGTCCCGCAGTTGACTTAATGAACATAATTTACACGTGCGACCGCAGTAACCTGAGTTATATGAAAGAGGAGTCTTATTGGTTTTTCTCTTTACGCTATTTCGACATTTTTAAATTCAGGTTTCTACAAGAATATAATTTTTTCATCATTTAGGTCTATTTAGTAACATCTATACTTTTCTTGAATTTTGTAGCCATTAAGTCTTATTAATCACTTAAATAATAGTTTATGACTATTCGAACTTTGAATTTAGTAAATTTGTTAAAACTAACTGAGACAGAACGTTTTCGATCGCTATGTGCTGATCTTCATCAGTGTCTTCTGCTTGGAGTTGTTGGTTCAAGCGGTGACGGTTTTAAAGGTTTTCGATAGTATCAAAGAGTATGTGTGATTTTTATTGTGTTTGTTCGTTTAATATGTTTGTACTTTGTGTTTTTGTGTGTCTGTAAATTTCATATTGTTCTAGTGTGTGAGATGTGGTCCTTTTTTATTGATGTGTAGGATTTCTAGGTTGTTGTAAATGTCTGTGTATTTGTGTCTTGTATCTTTTATGTGGTTGTAAAATGTTGAGTTGGTGTTTTGTTTGTGTTCCTCGACTCTTTGTTTAAAACTGCGAGCTGTTTGTCCAATGTAGAATTTGTTACACTCGTCGCAGTTCAATTTGCATATGCCTGGTGCTTGTAGTTTATCTTTGTTGTCCTTGTAAAATGTACACCAACTCAATATAAATGTCACTAAACAATATCAATTAAAATATTTCAAACAATATGGTTTTATATAAAGTACAAAATTTATAATAGTTAGAAAAATACTTATCAATGTATATGTTTTTTTGTTATTTTTAAAATCTTAAAATATAGGTCCAAACTATAACTGGCTACATGATCACCTTCGCTCTTTTCAGATTGACTACTAAAAGTGTATTATTATTTAAACATTACACTATAAATAAAATTTCATTATTTTTATTGCATACAAAATACTTCGTAATATTCAAGAAAATTTTCGTATTACGTAATAACGTCAAGTATTCCTTTTTTATCAATATTGTCGCTTAAGAGAGACGGAATAGAGTTGAATCACTCTTTAGGCCAGTATTCAAGGAAGAAAATGTTACCGAAATATTCTTCAACCTGACATATTAATAAAATTGAGGGTGCTCCAGGAACGTTAGTGGAATGAGAAGGAAGGACTCTGGACGCACGCTTAGTGGGATACAAGAAGCGGAGATGTGTAATCGTGTTTTACTTTGACGGTAATACTTAAAAGTAGCTTCGGAGGGAGACCAGAACTGTCCTGGATCTACGATAGTAAGAGAACAGCTAGACAGTCTTGGGGAAACTTGAAGATGGCGCCCTAGTTTAGAAACTGTTCTATATGTCTCAATATGAGAAAAATCTTGTCTTTTAAACTAAATAATAAAACACAAAATGATAAAATGGTTGAATACGTTACTTATGAAAGCTACTTTATCTAATAATGGCTACCAGGTCAAAATAGGCGAAGTTCTTCTGTGAAAACCTATTCTGTTACCTGTTCAGTAAATTATTAGTTTCTTAAAAATTATAAATAATTGGTTATAAGAATGTATCAATTAAGTTTAAATAAATTCCGACAAGATTGTTTCTAGGGTAAATTTATTAATTAAAACGTATTACTAGAAATTTTATTTATATTTAAAATAAAATTGTTTCGGATTTATTTTAAATTTTATAATTATCAACAATGATTTTTTTAAAATGTATTAATTTTATCAAGTTTTACTAAACTCCGGCTAGATTTTCTCTAAAATAAAAATAATTAAAAGTAAAATAATTGAAATTCCATTGATGCCTAAAATACTTTACCTCGGATTTATTTCAAACTTCGTGTTCCTGTATTCAAACATACAATTCAGCTCTGACGTTTCGTACCTCAAAGCACTGATGTCGAGTATACAGCACGGAGTTTAATCAAAAGGAAAATCGAATGCAAAGTGCACCTCTAGGGACGTAATGCACTGCTCCTGTACAACATTTCAGTTAGAATAGATTCGCGATAGAGTTACATACGGCGGCTCTAAGAGCGTGCAACACATTTACACAATGAAATTGAAATCTGTGATTCTGAATAACCTATGTTAGAGTGATGCCTGTGTCAGTCAGTCAGTCGGAGGAGGAGGGGGTTTGGTGGCCCCCGAGGTTTGTCACGTGACAATGGCTGCGGGTAGGAATATGGGATCAAGGCTTTTGGTTAGGGCTGATTCTGAGGAGGGTTTCTTTATGGGAGGACGTTTTATTGGATGGGATGGATTACGGTTTTTATGCTGGGTAACGTTTATTTATTAAATTTGGAACTGGCTGATTGGCTCGCTTAAAAAAAAACATTTTTATTAGGGACAAATTTTTCGTTTTATGTGTGTCAATTTATGTATGTAGTAAGAGTGTTTGTGGGACATAAGATAGTGTTAAAATGTGTAATAAAACTTAGAGCTAGAATGGAATAACAAAGTTGTGATGGATGATCATAAACTAACTTAACTTAACTTGCATTTTATATGATGAAACTTGACATATACATGATGAGATTATTAGGAATAAACAAACAGGAGTTAAACACTATTTACAATATGAACATAATAAGACTAAAACTTAAAAGCTAGAACCTATTCTAGGAGGCGAGAAGTAGACGGCTGGGAGAGGAAGGGCGAGTTGTAGAGATGTTACGGAGGATCGAGAAGGACTTTGGGTCGAGGACGGAAAATAGGTGGGGTCCAACTGAGTTTGCCAGATCCCTAAGGTGTGGGTAATACGAGCTATCGGCACTATCGAAGTGCTTCGCTGAGAGGGATCTGACAAAAACAGCAAGTGATGGGGAGCGAAGGGAGTTACGGATGGTGACATTTGACAGAAACCAAGAGCGATCCCTATGATATTTGCTCGATCATTATATAGACAGAGAGTGTAGTGAATACAGGATAGTTTATCGGAATTGAATCAGGGCATTGAAAAGTTAACTCATACTTTTCAGGGAGATTATGACTATTTCAAGACTAAGAATAATTTATTTATCCCGTTTCCTCAATTGGGAGATTTTACTTTCATTATCAGTACTGTTTAACACTTATCATTAAGTCAAAGCCCTCTAAACTAGCCTAACAAATTAACCACATTATTTAAATCACAGATATAAAACAAACAATATGAATTTTTATTTTTAAGTCAATTCCCACTTAAGTCAACATAGAAAAATTGTACATATATTTTTTAATTTTATAATTACAACTAATATAAATATGTATATACATAGACCTATGTCAGGATAACAATATTAAGTGGCAAAATAGAAAGCTAATTTTCTTGCAGTTTTTTGGTGTTCCTATGTATGGTGGTGGACTATTATTTTTGTTTGTTACTATTTATATTTTTTTCCGTTTCAACTGTGTTGTAATTTCTTTTCGCTTTCCTTTCGCATTGTCCGTTTGTGAAGTAAGGTTCGATACCGTTGATCCAGTTTTTTTGTTTTTTTTTTTTCAATTATATTTTGTGAGTATTTATGATATTGTGTGGTAACCATGGCAACAATTTACGGTTGTACAATGGCGGTTCCAACGAGAACCAGATGTAGCAAAAAGAAATTAATATACTTCTTTGATAAACAGATTTCTAACAATGGGAAATAAGGCTCAGTGCCATGAGCGCCTGACTTCGAACATGAAGATACTCAGTTCGAATCCTACATAGAGCCCATATTTTTATAGTTTAGTTATTGGATAAATATTTGAAAACCGGTATTATCATCAATTATCATCCACTATAGGTTAAAAAAAATTATTTGAACTTCATTGGATGAATAAAAACGTATTTTATTAAAGATTGAAAGTTTGTACAATATATATATATATATATATATATATATATATATATATATATATATATATATATATATATATATATCAGGAGAGTGTGAGGTAATAGAGGAAATTTAACAAGGTGTCGGGTAATTCTAGCCTGGACCTCGGGAATCTTAGTATTTAGACTCTATGCAGTCAAATAGTAAAACTCTAAATATAAGTTCTTTAAATGTCCAGGTCCTTTTTTTAAGTATTCAAACTTATACTGATGTATTGAGGTGTGAAACCTTTTAAGGCGAGTCTAGCACTTTTTCGACAAAAACAAAACTTTACAAATATAATGTTACATTTTAGTTACTAGATATAACGGTAGCTGAACAAATTGTAACGAATATTTCTGAAAGATAGACATGATATCAGCGGTCAGTAGTGCAAATATTTTTATAATTAATGTATTCTTGTTCATATCCGAAACGAACCATAATAGTGAAACACCCATACAAAAATTGCACTCGTATAAAAAATATAATATTTAGTGCGTTATATGGGAGTAGTTTTTTTTGTAGTTAAATACATCTAAATTGACACGAGATATTAATTCGTACCCACTATACTTTGATTTAAACTAGAATAGGAATGGGTCTCTGGCAGGTTAGGGATGCGATGTTGTCAGCTCGAAGGCATTGACAGTCAACCCGCCACCGCCAGCGACTGAAATAACAGAACGAAGCAATCTACACCACTAGTAAATCACTCCACCACAGTTACTATGTCACTGAGCGAGGAATCGGAAGTTTCACGTCGAATTGACAACAAGGCTTACCCACTCAGCAAGAAATGAATTTCCTATTCGCTCAGACGGCTGTAGTCCCCACTCCTTCTGGTCGAGTTCACCTACGCAGAATTCTATTCTGTTTTAAATCAAACTATAGTGTCCACGGCGCGCATATAATTAGATCCGGAAAGGGTTATCTGCTAATAATTATAAGTTTCATGAATTTAAATTATAGTATTTAATTTAGATCAGCGACACGTTACTTGAAAACTGCCGGAGCGGTCGTCGTCGACGATAAAAACTTGACTATTTTCTCTGAAAAAATATTCTCCACTTTTCTTAATTAGAGATTTGGTTAGTTCGAATATTTTCATTGGTCTCTTCAGTTCGGATTATCTAAGTTCTACTGTAATAAGTTATGTGTTTTTAATCCAATTTTCAAAAAAGAAAATATTTGTAGGCCCGTCTTATACTTTTTTAAAGAAATTAATTGAATTTTTGTTAAACAAATTTGTATTCAGTAAACATGTAATAAATGTTTGTTTACCCACATCATTTCCTTACTAACTAAAATAAACATTAATCTTTATTAAATACATTCCTCAAATAAAGATGTAAATGTTGAATGAAAAATGTATAAATTAATATTTTCTGTGATTTAGTTGAAACTTTTACGAAACTGTTACAGTTCTACTTTGTCGAGACGCCCCCTACTGCCAGAACCAAATTTTCCTTAGTTTTCTATGTTTATAAACAGTAATTTATTTGTAAATATATGTAATATCTTCTCATAGTTTTCTTTACGTCTCAACTGAGAAGTGCCGATGAAGTTCTATTTATTTTGTTAATAATTCGTAAATATAAATCTCGGAGAATATGAATTTTCTTCTAAAGCAGCGACTGTTGGTAGGAAGATGAACTAAGCGATGTCTGGAGAATAATGAGGTCATAAGGGCTAAACTGTGTGGATAGAGGAAACGTACAGAGTTGGGAAATTTGTTTTGAAGGCTGCACGACAGCGCAAGAAGGAAAAGCACTGCATACATAAAATATTTAAGGTAGCTAATGGAGGTGAATGTTAATCCTGGATTAAAGCAATAAAAAATTAAATAGCCTAATTTCATCTGTTTGAATCTGGAAATTAGGACTTCTACACTTGATTTCCTTGCGATAAAGCCAATGCCGACTACATATTGTTATGTGATGGGGTTATGTTTTGTCAAAGTTGAAATGTGCGTAGACAGTTTCACATTACGTAATGGCATTCACTAAAATTATTTTGGTTCACATTTATTTTTACTCACTTTAATTTTCTTTAAATCTAGAATTGAGAATTACAATATCTGCAGAAGCCATTTTCCTCCACAGTTTGCTTTTTTATTATAACTAAAAAAATACTTTACTAAGTGATTATATAGGGCTTACTTTCTGACGCATTTCGAAACAATCGTTTTTTTTTACGAAGCAAAACCTCTTCTGGTGGCATACGCGTCATTTTATACCCGCTTCGAAGAACACATTGCCCAAAGAAAACAAAAATCCAGCTACGCAACAAACCTAAAAATCACGCAACACACACACGGACATACATACTAATTTAAACATACTCCAAACATTAAAACAAAGTAAAAAACTCACAATTTTAGAAAAATACGAGATATACACACACTACGCAACAGAT
The DNA here is from genome assembly GCA_036971475.1 of Prosapia bicincta. Taxonomy (NCBI): domain Eukaryota; kingdom Metazoa; phylum Arthropoda; class Insecta; order Hemiptera; family Cercopidae; genus Prosapia; species Prosapia bicincta. Next base: position 669,090 of record JBAIZL010000108.1, read on the forward strand.
AAAGAAAAAATATTAAACGATCATACACATTTTGAGGCCAACTCCCTTTTCCATTACATAGCACACAACCAAAATAACCCACCCATTCCACAGTCATAAATCCATCCTGACAACCTTTGTACCTAACGCTTCAGCAAGTAAGCTCTATGTATTCCCTTAGTTAGATATTTTTAATTATAGTTTAATCAGTGAATTCAAGATGATTACATCAAGCAACGTGCTTTCTTAATTAACGTTTTAGTTTATAAGTTTAGTTTACACAAATCTTCTCTCTATATTTTACCTTATTATTATTTCTTGAATTTTGTAGTCCATTACGTTCGGTGAATCTTATTAATCACAATAGTTCATGACTATCCGAACTTTAAATTTAGTAAATTTGTTAAAACTTACTGAGACAGAACGTTTTCGATCGCTATGTTCCGATCTTCATTCAGTGTCTTCTGCTTGGAGTTATTGGGTCAAGCGGTGACGGTTTAAAAGGTAATTTTTCGATAGTATCAAATAGTATGTGTGATTTGTATTGTGTTTGTTCGTTTAGTATGTTTGTACTTTGTGTTTTTGTGTGTCTATAAATTTCATATTGTTCTAGTGTGTTGAGATGTGATCCTTTTTTGTTGATGTGTAGGATTTCTAGGTTGTGGTAAATGTCTGTGTATTTGTGTCTTGTTTCTTTTATATGATTGTAAAATGTTGAGCTGGTGTTCTGTTTGTGTTCCTCGACTCTTTGTTTAAAGCTGCGACCTGTTTGTCCAATGTAGAATTTATTACATTCGTCGCAGTTCAGTTTGTATACGCCTGGTGCTTGTAGTTTATCTTTGTTGTTGGTGTTGTGTTGTATTTTGTATTGTAACTTGTTATTAGTTTTGTATCCAATTTTTTTTAAATTTGCGGGCTATTTTGTTTGTTGTTTTGTTTATGTATGATAATGTGATGTATTTATTTGTTTTCCCTGTCTGTAGTGTTAATTTTAGTGTGTTTTTTTTTGTTGTATTTTGTACCATTATTGTGGTTTTGTGGTTTGTGTATGCTAGATATTTAATTGTGTTTAGTTCTTTGTTTATGTTTTCTGTGGTCATTGGGACTTCTTTGAGTCTATGGAACATGGATCTGAAAGCAGCGTGTTTGTGTTGGATAGGGTGGTTGGAGGTGTTGTGGATAAGAGTGTCTGTTGATAATCTTATTAGCCTATTATCTTTAAAAATTAAACATGTTAGCGTTATTATTATTATCATCATTATATATCACTATATTTTTACTAATGACTTCCATTTCTGACGTACTTTTACGTTTTGAATATTAGTCTTTTTTTGTGATTTTAACGTGAATAACCAATATGACTATAATCACCTACGAAGGATAAGGGAGTATTAAAGTACATTCATAAAAATCCCTTGATAAGAGGCCTCGGAGGGAACATGATATCAGTATTGGTTATTGAACGTATCTGAAATACATCTAGTCTTTACCGCAGGTGTTTAGCAGTTGCACCAAGAAGAAGGATAAGGTTAGGGATATGATGTTAGGTAGGCCTAAGGAGAAGATCCTGTATTGTATACCTCTATATAGTAGAATTACTACAAGAAAAATCGCTAGGCTAAAAACGCGTTGGACCGAGTGGCTTATGCGCATTCGCTGGCAAAAGACAGCCATACTGAAGACTTCAGTTGATCACAAGGTCTTTACTGACGGACCGCTACATAGCCTACGATACGAAAATATTATATATACTAATTCAAAGTAATTAATTTTTTGTTTATAGTTTTATTTTGATTTTATTAAATTTCGTAACCTTGTTCCTATTTGTTTGTACTGTACTTCAGGTTCTGGCCGCAATTATGGCCGAATGATAGCAATCGGAGTTGTATAGTGTTCTTGTAAAACCCTATGCTCTGTTCTCCACTGGAAACAGAATTCCCCTCCCATCCACCTGCGTGGAGAGACTTTTCACAAAGTGATTCTACTTTACTGGGAATAGAGGGGAATTGTGGCATGGAGGGGTTAAACTGAAACGTAACTGGGGATAGGCAGCGTTCTACTTGTTTTCCTGTGGGTTTACGCGTTTAAGCCAATATTTCGATGTTGAAACGTAAAAAAAGCTTTTATAAGAAAATAGGTAATTGTGCATTATAGCAGCCACCTACGATATTTTGGAAAATTGTTCAAAAGCACCAAATAGCACGATACTCACAAGAACTTTTTTTTTATTGACTAAGGAAAGTTACTTTTTTCTAATTTAAATTAGGGTATAAAATTAAGGCATAAGTTGTGAATGTGCTCGGAGTGGTACATATGTTTCGTGACGTCACAACTGTAGTTTGTGTTTTAACAATCTAAATTTTATGAAACAAAAACATGCCTTGAGGCTATATTGATATTAATTTTGTTGTTGCTAGGGAAAATGAATTTTATATATTTATATTGAAGTATCCAGTCAGGATAGATTTGGTTTTAATTTTATACATTTAAAAAGTAATGTACAAAATTGAAACCAAATCTATCCTAACTGGAGACTTTATAAGTATATTACATAAAAATTAAGCAAAAACATTGTTTCTCAAGTATCTACTCACGTAAGGTTTGCGTGACGTCATTCTATCACTCCGCGGCCGATGCACAACTTAAAAGATCCGCACTGTGACGTCACGAATCATTTGTATCACTCTGCCCCCATTCACAACTTATGCCTCCGCACTGAATGTTTTACCCTACTAAATTTAAAAAAGGAACTTTCCTCGGTCAATAAAAAAAAATTGTTGTAAGTATCGTCCTATTTGGTGGTTTTCAACAATTTTCGAAAATATCGTAGGTGGCCGCTAAAAACGCAAAGCTACGCCCGCCCACATAGACAATTGCTTTTCATCGCGCTTAAATAGAATGAGCAGCTTAGATAAGAAGGACATATAAATTGGACTTTTACTGGAAAATGTTTAGATTAGTTGTGGCAACGGGGGACTACATAATGGGATGTTTACCTTATAATACATTTCATTGCGTTGCGGTGAGTAACCACTGTAAAGAATACAGTTTTTGTATTGATAACGTTTTCGCTCGCGGTAAACAAAACATGAGATTAAATCACTGCTTTTGCGTCACGTTATTTCTGAAACACATACCCTATAGATTTCCTTACACATAACCTTACAACATATGACTTCATGTAACAGCTGATTTTGTAATGTAGGTTATGTTGTAGGACAGCCATTTTACACGTAGGTTACTATTAATTAATTTCGATAACTTAATAAATATATTAATTTATTTTATTTTGGATAAATCCCAATACAAATAATTCAATATAACGATAATAATAAGTTATGTATTTTAAATTCAATTTTTGAAAGGAAAACATTTATGCCCATATTTGTATTCAGTGAATATATAATAAATATTTTTTTAATTTTCCCACATTATTTTATTATCAACTACAATTAATATTAGTGTTAAATAAATACATTCCTCAGATAAAAATGTAAAAGCTGTGTGAAAAATGTATAAATTCATATTTTCGGCGATTTCCGTTGAAACTTTTGCAAAGCTATTAGCTCTATTTTGTTGTCACTTCTGTCGAGACTCCACAGAGTGCTAGAACCAATTTTTTTTTTATAAAACATAAAAAGTATTATTTATATAAAATGAGAGATTACTGTGTAAGTATATTTAGTTTAGATTTTCCTAGAGGAGAAAGGTTCGTTTAGTTAAAAAAAGGTAGTTTCGTCCAAGTCTACTAACTTGAAGTAAGTTAGATTTATTTGATGCATACAAAATTAATGAACAACCCCTTATAAAAATTATAATAAACTTATTTAACAAAATTTTATAAATATTTAAAATTAATAACTATTTTATTAATAAAACAAAAATTAAGAAAGTTTTAAAATAGAAAATTTTAAAAATTAAATCCTTAAATGTAAAAATTTGTATTAAGTAAAAAAAACATAATAATATTAAAAAGTTAAATGTTAGATAACGTAAGAATATAATATTAAAAAGTTAAATGTTAGATAACGTAAGAATATAATATTAAAAAGTTAAATGTTAGATAACGTAAGAATATAATATTAAAAAGTTAAATGTTAGATAACGTAAGAATATAATATTAAAAAGTTAAATGTTAGATAATGTAAGAATATAATATTAAAAAGTTAAATGTTAGATAACGTAAGAATATAATATTAAAAAGTTAAATGTTAGATAACGTAAGAATATAATATTAAAAAGTTAAATGTTAGATAACGTAAGAATATAATATTAAAAAGTTAAATGTTAGATAACGTAAGAATATAATATTAAAAAGTTAAATGTTAGATAACGTAAGAATATAATATTAAAAAGTTAAATGTTAGATAACGTAAGAATTTAATATTAAAAAGTTAAATGTTAGATAATGTAAGAATATAATATTAAAAAGTTAAATGTTAGATAACGTAAGAATATAATATTAAAAAGTTAAATGTTAGATAACGTAAGAATATAATATTAAAAAGTTAAATGTTAGATAACGTAAGAATATAATATTAAAAAGTTAAATGTTAGATAACGTAAGAATAGAATTGTTAAACAATTTTAAAACGTAAAATTGATAAACGTAGTAAACACATGTAAAACAATTATAAAGATGGAATAACAATGTCGATATATAGACCTACAGGTCTTACATGCATATAGGCCTATACATATTTATAAAAATATTTAATTTTAAATTTAAGGTGTATGAAAAAGCCAAAAACTAATTAATGTACAAGGAGCCACAATTTTTGCAATATGCATAGGATAGTGAGGTGAAAGTACTTCATTTCTAGGAAGCAAAATCTAGTGCATTTTTACATGATGGGTTTACATTATGGAGGTAAAAAAATTTGAATAAAAATATAATTAATTTGATAGAATAGAGATGCTGTAAAAGAAGTTTGCAAACTAATCTTGACAATGGGAACAAATGTTGTAGTTTAAAAGTACAAATAATTAGCAAACTAAGTAAATATAGTAGGTCTATGCTAGAATGGTAGTAGGCCTATTATTAAATATTTGATGTGTTTACTATACCAGGGAATCAGAAAATGTAACCATTTATTTATGTATATATTTATGTAAATGGAACAATTTATTTACAAAGAAGATGCAACTCATACCTGGGTTTGGATTTTTGTAAACCAATCTTACTGTTTAAGACAGACGAAGCATGAAATGAAAAACAAATATTTTTAATAAATTTGTAGAAAACCAAACTCAGCTAAATGTTGCATTTTCTAATCGATTTTCAGACACATTTCACTTTTTTTTCAAATTCACACAAGTTGAATTCTTTACTATAAATACTATTATAAAATGTGCTCGAAACTACTACAATTATTTCTATTTTTTGTGTTACTTTTTTCTGCTCTTTAATTATGATTCATCTATAATGACAAGGTTTATAGATGAATTTAATTAAGTAATCAAAATTTGATTTTGGTGAATGATATGTTACCGTTGGGTAATTTCAGTACCATGAACTAGTAAGCTTAGTGATAATAAAACTCTGATGTTTGTAGCCCCTAAAAATTATATAGAACATAATAAGAACTTGAAATACAATAGATCTATAGCAAAAAATATTATAAGAAATGATGGAATATTAACCATAGTTTAAAACTATTTGCCTTTTTAAATATTAATAAAAACTGCATACTAATTTCAAAAAATGAGTTTCATTGAACATTCTGACACTAATTGCAAACAGTTTATTTGCAGCAGAAGTGCACCACTTCGTGCTGTGGTGTTGTTGTTCTGCTTATCTTCAAGCAGTGATTACTGTGATGCCATATAGATTATGTTCTTGAGTCAGCTTTCTTCAAGAATGAATTGTTTCTAATAGATTTAATTTATACGTAAGGTGTAGGTCACCTTCTAAGAAGGCTAGTTAAAAGTCGATTACTCAGGAAGTTACACTCTTTGACGTTTGTGTAAAGAGCTTGATTGCTCCTGTAAGATGATCTGGTTGTTGAGTCTGATTATAACGTTTCTTGTAAAGAATTATACTTTTTAATAAAAGGTTAACATCTTTGTTCACTCGTTCTCTTGTTCGATACAAGTTTTGTTATAAAATTAAAACTAATTTCCCGATGTCCTTGATACTTGAAATTTTTAACATAGGTCAAGGACGCATAAGAAATATTTTAACATTGAGTTAGTGAAACTTAAGTTGGATGAATAGATAAGTAAGGTAAATTACACTAAAACCTTCTGGTATGAAAGGAACTGGAGATGCTCCAGAAACGCAGCATAATCTCTAAAGAAAAAATATTAAAGAAAAGAATATAACTTACGAGATATAGTAACAGGCTTAAGGTGCGCAGGAGAGGAGCTCGTCACTAGTGAAGATGGAAGGGGAAGGAGCTATCCACAACTCCCTCACATCTAGGCACAGTGAAGAACAAGAAACTGTGATTGTTGCGGACCGATACGTATAGCATAGAGTTACCAAACACTGAGGCAGAAGGCCCCCTCCACTCTAAGCTTCAAGGTTGTTGCGTATCGTCTGGCCAAAACTCTTTCATCTCGCCTGTTATAATACTTGGTCGCTGGTGGGAGCATTGCTAATAGATGCGTGATCGTTGATTGAATGAAACTACAAAAGAATTATTTATTAGGTTTTAGTTTTTCTAACATGAATCTCTAACAAATATTTTTTTCAAAGATATTAATTCATATTTTATTTAAAGATATTATTTCATATTTAAGTAACGCTTCTAAGCGTATGAAAGTAACAAGTAATATAAAAAAAAATGTTTAAAGTCATTTCCTGATTAAGTTAAAACCAAGAAAAAATCTTCTGTTTTAGTTATTGCCCCCACCACTCTAAACATCAAGGTTACTGCGCATCGTCTGACCAAATCTCTTTCTTCGTCTCGCTCTTATAACACTTGGTGGGGGCATTGCTAATTGATACGTAATCGTTAATTGTACATATCTGTATAAAAATACACAGGAATTGTGTATTTGGTTTTAACATGAATTCCCAACAGATATTTTTATTTAATAATGTTTTTATGAAAGTAACATGTAATATAAACAAGAAATGTGTTTTAAGTCAATTTCTGCTTAGGTTATCAAAGAAAAATAAATTCTATTTTAGTTACTTTTTATTAAATAATTACAATTAATATAAATAAAATAGCATAGCCTATGCGTTAAAACAGCTGTACTACATAACCTATATAATAAAATCAGCTGTTTTATGATATCATATGTTACCACGTATTTTAACCCTTACCCCTTTTTTGAAAAGTTGTCCTCCAATAAAAATTAAAAATTATTTATTTAATAAATTTAATATATGAATTAACAATTGAAAAGAACTGTATTGACCTCAAGTGTCATCCATAACAAGTTTAAAAAATGTATTTTAATTTTAGTGGATAGATAAAAAGTATTTTATTAAAGATTGAAAATTTGATCAAGATAGACCTATATATATATATATATATATATATATATATATATATATATATATATATATATATATATATATATGTGTGTGTGTGTGTGTGTGTGTGTGTGTGTGTGTGTGTGTGTGTGTGTGTGTGTGTGTGTGTGTGTGTGTGTGTGTGTGTGTATGTATGTATGAAGAGAGTATGAACTAATAGAAGTAATTGAAAGTTATGTTTATGTTAGTGAAATGCTCGTTATCAAGCCAAGGTACAACAGCCTGCTCTGTCTTCCTCTCTAAAGCCCACAAACGTACAGACTTGAAGCGAACTCTATCTGTGACTCTAAAAGTTATTTTTATCACAACAGACTTGTATTGTGTAAAATGTCTAATGTAAATTATTACCAAGAAAATGTCACCACTGTGACTTTTAGAATGGAAGCTATAGCGTCGTGTGATATATGAAAGGAAAAGATAGCAATGTGTTCTTAGTAGATAAGTATCAAAGACTGCAGAGTTTGTTGGAACTTTAAAATATTGGTTTTTCCAAATCAAGATCATGTCTGCAAGAAAATTACATTCAATATGACTCTTTAAATATCGGAACCCATTCTTCTTCTACAGGCATTTTATTTAAATTCGTTCAAACATATTGTTTACAGAAACGTTTAAAATGTTTTTAATCTAAATGATTTTATTTACTTTTCAACTACTTTTTTTTGAAACAAACGGTTAATTAAAATATTGTTACTATATTTTAAACAAGTAATATTAACAAACATTTTTTAAAGTCAATCCCTACTTAGAGATAAAAATTATTTTAGTTACTTTTTATTAAATAATTACAATTCATATAAATAAAGTAACATAACCTTATGAATTAGCTGTTATACAACATAGGTCTAATCTATAACTTAAAATCAGCTGTTTTATAAATTCATATACAGTATTATCACTTAGGCCAAATGGGACTAAATAACCTACTGCATACATTTCCCCTTTCGTGAAAAGTTTTCTCACATTTAGCCTAAAACTAAAATTAATTCATTAAATTTAATTTAGAAAAACTATAGACTAGTGTTAATGTTAACTAATAGAAGGAATTGAAAAACAATTATATATAGAAATCGACAACAAATCATTTATAATAAAACACCCCTAGCTTAATCATATTTTAATGTGTACAGGTTTTACCAGTAAAGGAACGTGTGACGAAAGGGCAGCCAGGCTCGTGGTCGGAGTGGAGTCCTTGGTCTCCGTGCTCTAGAACCTGTGGCGGTGGCGTCTCTACTCAGACAAGAAATTGCCTTTCCAAGTTAGTTTATATTAATTTTTTTTAATAATTTATTTTATTTTTTGTGTGTAGTTTTGCTTGTTGTTATTGCATACGTGGACCGAATCAATCAAATGAAATATTCAAACGGTTTTTTTGGTCCAACGTAGTTTTGAAAAAGTGGGCGAAACATTGGCTCATCCCAAAGTCGGATCGGTTACCAGTCTAGGCCATAGGTAAAGCCTTAGGGGCTTACAGACTCGTTCACAGATCTGTCCCTCGACTCTGATCTGACGTTATAGTTTGATTTAAAACAGAACAGTAGGTGAAATCGACCAGAAGGAGTGGGGATTACAGCCGTCTCAGCTAATCGGAAATTCACATCTTGTGTGAGCCTTTTTGCCAATTCGAGGTTAAACTTCCCGTCGTCGCTCAGTGACATCGTAACTGTGGTGGAATGACTTACTAGTGGTGTAGCTTGCTTCGTTCTGCAATTTCAGTCGCTGCCAGTGGCGGGTTGCCTGTCAATGCATTCGAACTAACATCGCATCCCCACCCTGCCACAGACCCATTCCTATTCTACTTTAAATGGTCGCCCGTTCGGCAGTCACAAGTTGGATGTTGGATTCGTAAGTTCGTAGGATGGAATGAAGATTCTTCCCAACTTGAGCTTCTACCTTTAGGCCTTTTGGACGAAGGGATTAGAGGCGAACGCTTAGATGCATTTCATCTACATTCTTCTAAGTTTCACTATCTATTTAGGCTACCCAACACGTTTTTCATTACACACTGATGCATGTCCTTTATGTATGTAGTTGTTGGAAATATTTTTAATGAATATTTTATAAAATAAGATAATTCTAAACAAATAATGAACTAACTGTTTCAGGAAGGGATTAGTAAGTGGTACTGTGGTTTAATCATCTCCTATTCGTCCTGTATTTTATCCCTTAAGTCGCGTTTCTCTACTTTGTCAGCTCTCTCCTATTATATTTCATTTTACATAGCTTGATCGAAATTTTTATTTTACATCTAGGATTATCATATTTTCTTCCTCTATTCTGCTTCCTCTTCTAAATCACCAAATTCTCTCTTGTTCCATTCAACACTCCCATTCACTCATTATCACGTAATATCTTTTCTCCTGCTTTTGTAATAAATGTCTTGTGCGTCTAAGTTTAGAGATCACTCTTTACTGATTGGTCAGCTCTACTTCGACCCTGACCACGCGGTGGTATAAGTATCCTCTATTCCCAGTACCACGGGATCACATGTCGTTACTTAGCCTTACCTATGTTTTTTCAACACTCCGCTTACATTTATTTACGGAAGGATAAACAACTCTTTTCACCCAAATAAGAAGAAGATCCTTTTCAAGTAAGCTACTTGATCCACCTTAATTTTGCCTATTCCAAGTACCGTGGGATAATGATATACCTATTGTTCGCTTCGTTTGACCTAATTCCATATATATAATGAATAAGTATTATCTGGAGTGCATCCGTTCATTCTACAGTGCATAAAGTTCCGATGTTTCGCTAGAATCTCATCTAGCATTGATGAGGTGAACCCAACAACAGTTGAAGAGCGAGTCAACCCGATCGTATAATATGTATATATAATAACATAAACGTATGAGGCATGAAGTATAATTTTAGTTAGTATCCATAATAATAACAATCTGTAGAAATATTCAGGAACGAATGGCCAAGAATAGTTACTAAAGTACCGACAAAGACGGCTTAGCCATCGTTCAATTTGGGGGGTAGTCATAAACCAGTGCTGTGGGAAACCTATTGAATAAAGAATTCCAAGTGACCAAAATAACCTGGGAAAAGAACACTGTACCGTTACGAAGGCTATTGTAAAAGCTGTGTGGGGATCGCCGATTCAACTGAAATACTTAAGGAAGAAGATTATGGTGGTTTTCAAAACTAAAAATCATCAGGAAAAAAGAATAAGGAACTTCAGAAGAGGGCAGACATATTAAGGGGGAGGGGCAAAGTTGTAAGCAATGTTTAAAAAGGGCTAAAATTGTTAGAAGAGTTAAGGGAATTAATAGTTTTTTGTGTAAATTTTAAAAGTGCGACGTGAATGAATTAGGCAGATTAAAGAAATTAGTGAAGTAAGATTTTGTGTAAAGTACAGTGAAGCAGTTAACGCAACGGTCGATTCCAGGAACTCAACTTAAGTTCAATCTTTCTGACATTAGATTTAGCCAACAGGAATTTATAACTTAGTAAATTCAGAACAAATTTAAATTCATTGGAATTATAAAAATTAATCTAGTTTTTTTCACCACTGTCTAATTTATAGAAGATCCCGTAATAACGACCCAAGAGAAAGAGCAAATAACAGTGTAATTAATAAACTTTATTGTATTAAAAACCTAAATGTTCAAGAGTCCGCTTTTGTACTAATTGTAGTATTAGTTAAGCAGTAATGTAATTTGGTATAACTTGTAACAATTTCATGCCAGAGGAATAAATATAGGTGATGTTAAATTTATATGATTCTTAATTATCTAGAAACCTGAAGGTGACTATAGAAAGGTAAGGTAATTTTAATATAACCTAAACGTAAATATTATTTTGAATAAGTTTGGTTATAATATATATATATATATATATATATATATATATATATATATATATATATATATATATTTCGTCATTATTTTTCATTCAATTAGTAATTTACAAAACAACTACATTAAAATAACATTTTTTTCATCAAATAGGCCTATATACACCGATAACTATTTCGCCACGCCCCTTTTACATTGTCAACCCATCACGGTTATTTGTGGTACAGAGGTTTTATTAATTTAAATTAATTAATTAATTAAACAATGTTTAATTTAAATGAATAAAATCTCTGTACCACAAATAACCATGATGGTTCGGAGAATGTAAAAGGGGCGTGGCGCAGTAGTTATCGGTGTATATAGGCCTATTTGATAAAAAATGTTGTTTTAATCTAATTGTTTTGTAAATTACCTCTGAGGGTGATTGCTATGCAATTGAAATCTACATAAGGTATAAAATAAATTTAAAAATTATTTGTGGTATAGAGGTTTTATTCAATTATATTAAAATAATGTCTTTTTCTAAATTTGTCTTAACATATGTTTTCAGTATTAAATTATTTTTAATTTGTTATTTTATTTCAAGTCGATTACCCAGCACGAATATTATACTCTGAATATGGGTAGAATTAAAAAGGGTTGTAAAGACGCTAAGTATTGGTATAAGCTATAAGGAAGATACTATGGCATCACGTGATCAAGGTTTCGGTTCTGAATTTAACCTCCTCTCTTTCAGAGTCGTAATAGCAATTTTCATACCAGTGTTTTCCTTATACATGAACTGAACATGGGTTCTTGCCAAGTTCAATAACCCGTTGAATGTAATCATTGCCCGTCTCTGTTACTAACTCTTTTTACTGATTATTCCCCCTTCATCCTATCAACTACATGAACTCATTCCTTTGATAAGTTGTAGAACGAAATCACCTCTTGTTTGAATACATATCTTGTTTCGAGATCGATTTCATCGTCTGAATGTAATATTTATAACATTATGAAATTTTTTTAAATTTTGGAACTTATAAAACCAAAAGTGTTTAATTATGATAGGCCCCAAAACCAAAATATTCTTCTAAAAACTGTAACACAAACGGTCACGCTATTAGAACAGCCCGAACTGAACAGTGGCGCGACACTTTGCCCCCACTCCACATCACAGAAGCTTAGTCATGGGATTAACAGAAACAGGTGGCAGATAAACAACACATAGCCAGCTCATCAAAACTGTAGTGCAAAAGAATAAACAATTTCCTTTATACGATATTATTAGGGGTTCCCTAACATCGCGACCGATCACGGGTTAAGAGAAACTGTTACGTTCGAAGACAAGGAGTAACTTTCTGAACCTATATTTAAAGTAATTTTATAAACTGACCGAGACATAACGTTTTCGATTTCATTTTACATATTTAGCAGCGTCTCGTGCGTAATTAATTCACGTGTAAAGTTGAAATAAAATAGATTTGCTGATCATTTTGGACAAAAGAAATAAAATCTCGAAAAAATATTTTACGTTTAACCGTTGTCTCATAATAGATTGTGACAATACTGTTTATGATGGTTAAAATTCTAGAAACAGTCGTCTTATAATTCTAGGAACCTTTCTGGACTCTGGACTCGTTCTATTCTAAACCATGTGTTGAAATACGTTTACAAACTAGAGTAAGAAATTGAATTGACTGACAGCAAAGTATAGAGCTACCAAATATAAAAATGTATAGAGGAATTATTTTTTTAAATTATAAAACATAGTTCAACCAGGGTTTTGACTGCAAAAAACCTCAAAATATTAAGGAGAACGAAATAGGACATAACAGTGGAAAATCTGTCCACTAGAGCTCTAATTGAGTTGTTCCTTTGCCGACAAAGCTTTGTCCTCGATCACGTCTTTGTCACGTGACGGGAAAACATTATCCTCATAACCTTCAAAATGGGTAAATTGTGATTCATTGCTTGTAGTTTCAATTTTCAAGAAATTGTTTTTTTCGTAACGTAAAAATGTGAGTTTACTTATCACATTATCATCCAAATTGTAAATTATTGTATGACATAATGAATTATCTATACCTATACTTCTATACTATTATATAAAAATCTAATGATGAGTGAGTGTGTGTGTGTGTGTGTGTGTGTGTGTTTGTGTGTGTGTGTGTGTGTGTGTGTGTGTTTGTGTGTATGTGTGTGTGTGTGTGTGTGTGTGTGGTGTGTGTGTGTGTGTGTGTGTGTGTGTGTGTGTGTGTGTGTTTGTGTGTATGTGTGTGTGTGTGTGTGTGTGTGTGTGTGTGTGTGTGTGGTGTGTGTGTGTGTGTGTGTGTGTGTGTGTGTGTGTGTGTGTGTGTGTGTGTGTGTGTATTTGTGTGTGTGTGTGTGTGTGTGTGTGTGTGTGTGTGTGTGTGTGTTTGTGTGTGTTTGTGTGTGTGTGTGTGTGTGTGTGTGTGTGTTACTCAATCACGTAAAAACTACTGGACCAATTAAGCTTAAATTTTACATGGACATTCTTAGGGTCCTTGGTTAACACATAGGCTTATTTTTATTTAGAAATTTCATCAAGGCACCGATCCACTGGCCTTGAAAACTCCATCAACCTTCAATTATCTATAGTCCATTACATACTTGGCTTAACCAGGTAAATGTGTAAAGTAAATCACCTGTAAAGTAACTTTTAAACACAAGTAAATAGGAGATAGTAAATGTTTATTGTTATTGTGTTCAAGGCTAGTTATACTTTACAAATGTCAGAAGATTTTTCTCTTGATTTTTCAAGACAATGCTCGGTAAGCTTATACTTTGATATATTTATTGGGATTTAATTTCAGCCCGAATTTAATTCAATCCAAATACAAATACAAATATACGTCAACCCAGTACGAAGGACGGGTATTCTCCTAGTCTTTAACATAATAACAGTATGGTCTTCATACACCGAAACAAACAGTTTTTCATTAGCAATACTTGCATAGAACATTCACCAAGGCTTTTGTTTTACTTTAGAACTAATTAAATTAATCTGAAACATTCAAGCCTTTAGAAACTTGATAAGCCATTGATAAGCCCTTGCCACAAAATAAATACACGAGCTTTATGTACATTTCGCTAACACAGTTAACTTCATCAGAAAGTTACAAATATACAGATATTGGTTATTATTGACCCAAATATTCAAAATAAACTAGAAAAATGTGGTCGTGTTGTGAATTTTTGTAATCGTTAAATAGTACTCTACATTTATTTTAAATGGATACCAAATGGCACCAATAGATATTTTTTTTTGTTTTTTTAAATTATTTTTACTGCCCGCTGTCAAAGCTTCTAAATGCCATCTATCCCTCGAGACAGCCCTCCTTTAGCAAGCCAATGTTATTTTAAACACGTGAATACGACTTGATACTTATCCATACACTCAATTTAATAATTTTGTTAATAAGATGTGAATTTTTATAAGAATCGTAGATTACTTATACGCTATGAAACAAGTGGCTAGTCAAATTAATAAAATAGAAAAATAATTATTCTAATCTATGAAGCTAGTCAGAAGAGGCAACTGTCCATAAAATGGCTACAATATGATAAATTTTGTAAACAATCTCAATTTCTATTAATTCAATTTTGAAATTTATTTTATTTGACTATGTGAGTAATTATATTTTCTAATGTTTTCTTAAAACCTATTGATTTGCCCTCCTAAAAAAAAAATCACATCTGATCAGAGATCAATGCGTTTTACAGTGTCTTTGAAGCAATTATGATAGCTCAGATAAAAAATGGGCCGAACAAAGATTGGCTTGAGAAACTTTATAATAAATCATTAATTGTTATTAAAATAGGACATTTAATGGACGTACAACTATTCTTTGAGTTTAGCCTATGAGGTTATGTTAAAACAAATAAAAACATACACAAAACTCACAAATTAATCATTTATTGACTCATACGCGTTTCAATGACAAAGTCATCAACATTAGTGAGTGTTACTATTACAAACTCTAACTTACAACTGCTGTAAGTTAGAGTTTGTAATAGTAACACTCACTAATGTTGATGACTTTGTCATTAAAACGCGTATGAGCCAATAAATGATTAACTTGTGAGTTTTGTGTATGTTTATATTTGTTTAATTTAATGAAAGATCAAAACAAAATTATTGTTCAGAACGAACGTTTTTGTTAACCATAAAAAATGGTTCTATTTAAGACAGTTTCTATTTTATCACTTAAACAGGACACAAATACACAGACATTTACCATAACCTAGAAATCCTACACATCAACAAAAAAGGGCCACATCTCAACACACTAGAACAATATGAAATTTACAGACACACAAAAACACAAAGTACAAACATATTAAACGAACAAACACAATACAAATCACACATACTCTTTGATACTATCGAAAACCTACCTTTAAAACCGTCACCGCTTGACCCAACATCTCTAAGCAGAAGATACTGATGAAGATCAGCACATAGCGATCGAAAACGTTCTGTCTCAGTAGGTTTTAATAAATTTACTAAATTTAAAGTTCGGATAGTCATAAACTATTGTTTAAGTGATTAATAGGATTCGCCGATCGTAATGGACTACAAATTTCAAAAAAAGTTTCTGTTTAGTTGTTCAAATGATATTTCTATTCAACTGAAGAGGATCTGATCGAGTTTACTATCACGGTTTTGAAATTTACTTAAAACACTAATATTTTTATTCAAGCACATGGTTGAAAGTAATTACATGTTGGCTTTGGTACTTCACTGACAGCTGAAGTAACAAGCTCCCTACAAAGTAAAGTGAGTCAAACAAAGGCTGGCTTTCAGCAAACTTTAATAAGGTTTGTAATAAGAAAAGGCGTATGACATAAGATGCAGGATGAAAAGCCTTTATTGTTTATAACAAATTTTAATTGGGTTACTTTGGAAAGACAGGGAATAAGAACTTCTATTGATTAAACAAAGAATTTATTTTACATTCCTAAATATTTTTGTTTAGCAAGTATTTCTTTATAGTTTATAGCAAAAAGTTTTAGAGTGAAAAGTGTGCTTTGTTTTTCCGCAATGTATCATTTTAATATTTTGTTGTGTTACATTACATGTGTTCGTATAATTTCAAACTTAAACTACTAAGTAAAAAATAACAGAATATTTTGTGTTTAGTTTTATTGCGAAACGCCGCGAGTGATGAAGACCAATATTTTTTTAGAGTTGAAGGTCTAAATTATGGGCGAATCTGGGCAATGGGGGTTTAGTTTATGTTTCGTAAAAGAAAAATTGTTTTTTTAACTCTTTTTGGGAATTAAAGTACTTTAAATTCTAAGGTCTTAAATTTGTAATAATTATGAGTAAAATATTAAAGGTTTATACTAAATGCGTGAGGAGCATAAAGTTTCTATCTCTCAAAGGGAGCGAACAATAAATATAGATATATCGAGGAATAAATCACTAGTAGCATAATCATCACAGTTCTATAATAACTAAGTCCTTTTGGCAAGACTAAGGATTTGTGGGCATACTTTTGAAACTTGTGGCACACAAAAACCTTTATTCCCTAAGAAGGTTCGAAATTCAAAACAGTGTTTCAAGAGGATGAAGAGAAAACCCAATCTGTGAGTGTCCTGCACTGTGCTCCACTAGAAATTAGTTAGGCAGTGAGGTAGGTACAGTAGAGGACATCAAGAAATTCACCAATAAACTACAAAGAGGTAGGGGAAGTGGCCACTCTAAGGAACAACAGTTACCGTACAATAGAAATATTATTTAAAATCAGGTTTATCTGTGGTAACAAGTTCAATATGTTATGGTTACACAACAAAATATGATTGCCTTATCTGATTACGTTTTAGATGTATAACTGCTGTTCCTTGCATCTACGAAGTGGCCGCTTTGTCCTGCTAGGGCGGGCAAATTGGCCACCTAAAATAAAAATAACTTTAGAATTATATATAAAGAAAAAAATATTTAATTTTAACTGTTATATCCATTGTTTGGGCAAAAACACTGGTTAAACATTTATTTCCAATTTATAAGCACATATACTAAAGCTACTTACGATATTTTTTCTTAGTTTGTAAGCCTAATTTGTTACAAATACCACAAAAAAGTCATTGTCCTGTATTTCACAACTAACGCATTCTTCACTGTAAACAGCTTGAGCAACGTACCCAACCATCATTGTCTTTTGACTTAGAGAAACAATCACCAGAAAAATACAATCGAAATCACTGTCATCACTATTATCGGAATTCTAGAACAAGGTCCGAGTTACATCGCTCGATTTGTCTGTCCTTTTCTTATATTTTTATCAGTTTTAAAAGTTTTGTTTTATTCTTCAAATTATATCTCAATTGTTTTAACTTTTCCTTTTCTATTTTCACAGTCATTAGGAGTGTTTTGTAAGGTCCTAATGTTAAAACCGCTGCCGACCAGTTTTTTTGTTTATTAGGACGTTTGCTGATGCAAGCTTTTGGAACTGGTCTTGTTTCTAGGACTTACTGTAAATGGTCTGGCTTACGGATTATTTGATAATTTAGGTGGCAAAACCAAATAAAGTCTTTGGATCTCCAACGAACGGAGATGTGGTTGAGAGGGAGCATGAAAACCTACTGGTCTGACAGCAATGGACTGTGTAACCTTTGGATCTCCTGACTCAACGATCGGAGATGTGGTTGAGAGGGAGCACGAAAACCTACTGGTCTGACAGCAATGGACTGTGTAACCTTTGGATCTCCTGACTCAACGAGTGGAGATGTGGTTGAAGTGGGTGCACGAAAACCTACTGGTCTGACAGCAATGGATTGTGTAACCTTTGGATCTCCTGACTCAACGAGCGGAGATGTGGTTGAGAGGGAGCACGAAAACCTACTGGTCTGATAGCAATGGACTGTGTAACCTTTGGATCTCCTGACCCAACGAGCTGAGATGTGGTTGAAGTGGGAGCACGAAAACCTACTGGTCTGTTAGCAATGGATTGTGTAACCGTTGGATCTCCTGACTCAACGAGCGGAGATGTGGTTGTGAGGGAGCACGAAAACCTACTGGTCTGATAGCAGTGGACTGTGTAACCTTTGGAATTGCTGATCTGCAACTTGTTTGATAATTCAGAGAAAAATGATGAGTTGAGATGTGCCTTCACTCGTGTCCAACAAAACAGGATTTTTTATGTCAATGCTGCTGCAAAATCCAAATTACCGAAACATTCCTATTAATTGGAACGATTCCAGACTTCCGAATACCTTTAACGGCAATAGTAGGAACTTTTACATTTAGGAAGGCTTCACTAAGAAGACACCTGGTATTGGGTTACTTGTCTGTCGGGCAAAGAGGCTACAAAGAAACCTCATTGACGCTATTATATAAATTGGTTTGTAGAGGCCAAACTAGTTAACTTGAGCCTAATTCAATCATATAAATTTGTAAGTAAAGCTATTGTGTTTTGGTATGTGACTTCATAAATATATGAAAATATCATATAATAACTGTATCAAGCATTTTTGAAAACTTTCCTAAGATCAGCAAGGTCTAAAACACAAAAAAACTTAACTTTTTATAAAAATAAACTCGATCTGCACAATATGTTTCCATAATAATCTCCACTGTCGTATGAAGCAGTTGACATCCTTTCCGGTAGTTTCCAGTACTGTACAGCCGTGTCCACTTTGCCCGCTTGGTCATTTTCCCCTAGGTCTTTACTAAGGAAATCCTGTAGTAGGGATGAGTAGAGAATAGAAAGACAACATCTAACTTCCCCACTCCGTAAGATATCTACCTAACCTAATCTAACCTAACCTTTACTAAGGAAATCTTTTTGTAGGGATGAGTAGAGAGTAGAAAGACAACAGCTAAGTTTCCCACTCCGTAAGATATCTACCTAATCTAACCTAACCTAATCCTTACTAAGAACATCTTTTTGTAGGGATGAATAGAGAGTAGAAAGACAACAGCTAAGTTCCCCACTCCGTAAGATATCTACCTAACCCAACCTAACCTTACTAAGGAAATCTTTTTGTAGGGATGAGTAGAGAGTAGAAAGACAACGGCTAAGTTCCCCTCGCCGTAAGATATCTACCTAATCTAACCTAACCTTTAATAAGGATATCCTGTAGTAGGGGTGAGTAGACAGTAGAAAGACAACCGCTAAGATCCCCACTCCGTAAGATATCTACCTAACCTAACCTTTACTAAGAAAATCTTTTTGTAGGGATGAGTAGAAAGTAGAAAGACAACATCTAAGTTCCCCACTCCGTAAGATATCTACCTAACCTAACCGAACCTAACCTAACCTAACCTTTACTAAGGAAATGTTTTTGTAGGGATGAGTAGAAAGTAGAAAGACAACAGCTAAGTTCCCCACTCCGTAAGATATCTACCTAACCTATCCGAACCTAACCTAACCTAACCTAACCTAACCTTTACTAAGGAAATCCTGTGGTAGGGGGGAGTAGAGAGTAGAAAGACAACGGCTAAGTTCCCCAATCCGTAACATATCTACCTAACCTAACCTAACCTTAACTTTACTAAGGAAATCTTTTTGTAGGGATGAGTAGAAAGTAGAAAGACAACAGCTAAGTTCCCCACTCCGTAAGATATCTACCTAACCTATCCGAACCTAACCTAACCTAACCTTTACTAAGGAAATCCTGTGGTAGGGGTGAGTAGAGAGTAGAAAGACAACAGCTAACTTCCCCACTCCGTAAGATATCTACCTAACCTTACCGAACCTAACCTAACCTAACCTTTACTAAGGAAATCCTGTAATAGGGGTGACTAGAGAGTAGAAAGACAACAGCCAAGTTCCCCACTCTAGATATCTACCTAATCTAACCTAACCTAACCGTTACTAAGGAAATCTTTTTGTAGGGATGTGTAGAGAAGAAAGACAACAGCTAAGTTCCCCTCTCCGTAAGATATCTACCTAACCTTTACTAAGGAAATCCTTTAGTAGGGATGAGTAGAGAGTAGAAAGACAACAGCTAAGTTCCCCACTCCGTATGATATCTACCTAACCTAAGCTAACCTAACTTAGCCTAACCTAACCTTTACTAAGGAAATCTTGTAGTAGGGGTGAGTAGAGAGTAGAAAGACAACTGCCAAGTTCCCCACTCCGTAAGATATTTACCTAACCTAACCTAACCTAACCAAACCTTTACTAAGGAAATCTTTTTGTAGGGATGAGTAGAAAGTAGAAAGACAACAGCTAATTTCCCCACTCCGTAAGATATCTACCTAACCTAACCGAATCTAACCTAACCTAACCTTTACTAAGGAAATCCTGTAGTAGGGGTGACTAGAGAGTAGAAAGACAACAGCCAAGTTCCCCACTCCGTAAGATATCTACCTAATCTAACCGAACCTAACTTAACCTAACCTTTACTAAGGAAATCCTGTAGTAGGGGTGAGTAGAGAGTAGAAAGACAACAGCTAAGTCCCCCACTCCGTAAGATATCTACCTAATCTAACCTTTACTAATGAAATCCTGTAGTAGGGGTGACTAGAGAGTAGAAAGACAACAGCCAAGTTCCCCACTCCGTAAGATATCTACCTAACCTAACCTTTACTAAGGAAATCCTGTAGTAGGGGTGAGTAGAGAGTAGAAAGACAACAGCTAAGTTCCCCACTCCGTAAGATATCTACCTAACCTAACCTTTACTAAGGAAATCCTGTAGTAGGGGTGACTAGAGAGTAGAAAGACAACAGCCAAGTTCCCCACTCCGTAAGATATCTACCTAACCTAACCGAACCTAACTTAACCTAACCTTTACCAAGGAAATCCTGTAGTAGGGGTGAGTAGAGAATAGAAAGACAACAGCTAAGTTCCCCACTCCGTAAGATATCTACCTAACCTAACCTTTACTAAGGAAATCCTGTAGTAGGGGTGACTAGAGAGTAGAAAGACAACAGCCAAGTTCCCCACTCCGTAAGATATCTACCTAACCTAACCTTTACTAAGGAAATCCTGTAGTAGGGGTGAGTAGAGAATAGAAAGACAACAGCCAAGTTCTCCAGTCCGTAAGATGTCTACCTAACCTAACCTTTACTAAGGAAATCCTGTAGTAGGGGTGACTAGAGAGTAGAAAGACAACAGCCAAGTTCCCCACTCCGTAAGATATCTACCTAACCTAACCTAACCTAACCTTTACTAAGGAAATCCTGTAGTAGGGGTGACTAGAGAGTAGAAAGACAACAGCCAAGTTCCCCACTCCGTAAGATATCTACCTAATCTAACCGAACCTAACTTAACCTAACCTTTACTAAGGAAATCCTGTAGTAGGGGTGAGTAGAGAGTAGAAAGACAACAGCTAAGTCCCCCACTCCGTAAGATATCTACCTAATCTAACCTTTACTAATGAAATCCTGTAGTAGGGGTGACTAGAGAGTAGAAAGACAACAGCCAAGTTCCCCACTCCGTAAGATATCTACCTAACCTAACCTTTACTAAGGAAATCCTGTAGTAGGGGTGAGTAGAGAGTAGAAAGACAACAGCTAAGTTCCCCACTCCGTAAGATATCTACCTAACCTAACCTTTACTAAGGAAATCCTGTAGTAGGGGTGACTAGAGAGTAGAAAGACAACAGCCAAGTTCCCCACTCCGTAAGATATCTACCTAACCTAACCGAACCTAACTTAACCTAACCTTTACCAAGGAAATCCTGTAGTAGGGGTGAGTAGAGAATAGAAAGACAACAGCTAAGTTCCCCACTCCGTAAGATATCTACCTAACCTAACCTTTACTAAGGAAATCCTGTAGTAGGGGTGACTAGAGAGTAGAAAGACAACAGCCAAGTTCCCCACTCCGTAAGATATCTACCTAACCTAACCTTTACTAAGGAAATCCTGTAGTAGGGGTGAGTAGAGAATAGAAAGACAACAGCCAAGTTCTCCAGTCCGTAAGATGTCTACCTAACCTAACCTTTACTAAGGAAATCCTGTAGTAGGGGTGACTAGAGAGTAGAAAGACAACAGCCAAGTTCCCCACTCCGTAAGATATCTACCTAACCTAACCTAACCTAACCTTTACTAAGGAAATCCTGTAGTAGGGGTGACTAGAGAGTAGAAAGACAACAGCCAAGTTCCCCACTCCGTAAGATATCTACCTAACCTAACCGAATCTAACTTAACCTAATCTTTACTAAGGAAATCCTGTAGTAGGGGTGAGTAGAGAGTAGAAAGACAACAGCTAAGTTCCCCACTCCGTAAGATATCTACCTAACCTAACCTTTACTAAGGAAATCCTGTAGTAGGGGTGACTAGAGAGTAGAAAGACAACAGCCAAGTTCCCCACTCCGTAAGATATCTACCTAACCTAACCTAACCTAACCTTTACTAAGGAAATCCTGTAGTAGGGGTGAGTAGAGAATAGAAAGACAAAAGCCAAGTTCTCCAGTCCGTAAGATGTCTACCAGTTATCGTAAATAACAATAACTTTAATCGCGCTTTTCATTTACAACATGAGTTTAAAGTTACAAATTATGTATTTCTATATATAAAAATGGAATGGTTATGACGTCAGGGTTAAATTTCCGTAATAAATAACCGGCAGAGTAACAATGTGTATACGATTTGCAAGAAAATATATTACCGATGGAATATAGCGTAAAAGAAGGTTGTAAGTATTTACTGTTGTCAACATTTTGAATGCGTCTAATGAGATATAAATAGATCCTTACTTAAATGTTTCACATTTAAAAGTAATCTTATTTTAAATACACCACTAAATGTTAATTTGATGAATATGAGAAAAATGTATTATTATATAACTGTAGGCATTTAATTAGTTTAAATAATTTATATCCTGACAACTTTAAGTTATTGTATTAACATATATGTAAGGCTTGTAAATATGTTTCTTATATTTTTTACTTTAGAAAAGCACACTAGGGCTATTAGATATAACATCGTAAGATTTTAAGGTTACAGGTTTATTTAGAAAACAAAAGTCGTTCTAAGGATTTTACCCAAAGTTCACATGTAATACTAAACGGAGTATTATGTTTCAAACGTTATTTGATTGTGAATTCACTAATAAATAACAATTTGCCAATAAGGGTAAAATTAATTGTCCTACAATCTTATTGGAGGGGGGATGTCCCAATGGAGTGGTTCCCATTAGGTCGTCCTGACCGCTAAGTGGCCCGCGTCCAACACAATAATATTACTTAAGCTGGGGCTGAGCGTGGTCCCTGGGGAAGCGCCCTTGCGCCACCTGAAACAGAACTGTGAAGCCGATTGCTAGCATGTACATATATTGCATTTTATGATTAGCACTAGGCTGTCGGTAGAGTGTAATAAATAGATCTTTATTACGGATGTGCGCCGCTACCTTGTACCATTCATTACAACCCAATTAAGTTTAAAAATATTTAATCTGACAATGAATAATGTTGGTTGATGTAATCATCTTGCATTCACTGATTAAACTATAACTAAAATATATTTAACTAAGTAATGGTCTTACTTGCGTAATGTGGATTTGTTGCGGTAGGTGAGGGATATGTATTTGGTGTTTTTTCTACGGTTTGTCTGCGTGGTCGTTTGATAATGTTTATGTTTAATTTTCCTGAGTATGTTGTCTATAAGTGTGGGTGGTAGCCGTTTTGTTGAGCGATGTATTTTATTGTATTGAGTTCTTCATCATAGCATGGTTATATTGATTAGGCGGTGTAACATATGATTACATGCAGAGTGTTAGTGTTGTGTGGGGTGATTAGATGTATTATGTATGACAATATCGGTAGTTATTGGTTTCCTGTATATTTTGAAATTATGTCTGGTGTTGTGTTGGATGATGATAAGAGGTCTAGGATGTTTATTTTATTGTTTTGTTCTAATTAAAGGATAAATAAGAGGTTTTGGTGTGTGGTATTAATGTAAGTGTATTTGTTGGATTTGCCGTTTGTTGCCGTAATATTAAAATTTTGTCTACATATCTATGGTAATAAATTATTTTTTGTGAATGGTTGTTGTTCTGTAGAATGTATTGTTGTTCAATATGATGTAGGAAGGAACATGGGCAGAGGCTCCTTGGTAAAGTGTCCCTTCATTTGGGACCTGCTTTCAAGGTCGTTTCCTACCTCCGCTGCTTCGGCGGAATCATCCACCCCTCTAATTACTATTTTAAATGCCCTCGTATTTTCGAGGCGGAATACGTGGAGGAGCACACCCCATTTCCCAAGGTACCTCTGGAGGTTTATATAATCGTCGTATGTGCTGGTTTGGAGCTTCATTCCATCCTTTACCTTGGTTGCCATATAAAAGTATGGATTGTATTTGGACTTGAACTCCTTACTTATGTGTATTAAACGATGTTGATCTGGGTAGATCGTAATTGCAGGGATTTTTCCCGCTGCCCTGGAGTGTTTGTGTTTGAAGCTGAGCCGGTCTTTGGCGAGTCGACGATCTTTTGTGGAGCTCTGCGCTGGCTACACAGGGTCCACGGTCTTGCGTTTCACCTCGGTTTCGGTTCCGGAGTAGCGAGTCTCTTTCTTCTTCGTTCTCCTTACGACGAGCCGATAAGGTTCAGCAGCAGAACCCTCCGTCATAGTGTAACCAGTGCCTAGCTCTGATTGGGAGTAGGAGCTGATAGGATTGACTGGTAGAGAGTTCCTTCCAAGCGCCACCACCGTAGCCGCGGAAGACACACTCGTAGGGCCATACACCTACAAGGGGGTGGACTAGCTCTGAGAGGAGCTTGTCCCCATTGACTCGGCCCCGCCTCGTGGAGGCCCAGTTGACGTCTCTCAGGTCGCCATTTCTAGGGAGGTGAAAAGATAGCAGAGCTTGTATAGAAAATAAGGTTACTGCAGGTGCAGAGGTTGTCTACTATTAGACCATTTAATAGAACTAAGTCAAAGTAAAATAATTCAACTGGGTTACTTAAACTGCTACAAGACAGTAATAAATTTAACTGCTCTAATAATAAATTTGAAGCCTAAAGAATTTATAACTTGTTGTAATCTTTTACGCTAACCTAGGACAAGTTTAAAAACACTCAGTTATAGAGAACTGTTGTCAGTTTCTCACGTCCTAACCCGTTTAAATTTATAAGTTTATGCTATTACTTGTTTACAATTAATATTAACACGACACTATTCACAATAAAAAATAAAATCTAAATGTAACTCTGTTAAACAGTTTACTAAACTTAAAGGTCTATATCGAAAACAATATAACACATTATTATTATTTTTTTGTTTTTTAGTTTACCCGGGTCTAGGCCCCCAAAACTCGCCAAGTCCTCGTGGCAGCCAACCTCTAGCGAGCTACCTCCGTCTCACATGCACAAGCGGTTAATATCCCTAACGCGGGTGAAGGAAATGGGATTGATTGCCCATGTACCAAGCTCATAAGCTCTTTCCATACAGAATCAGTAGATAGTGAAATGAGACAGTACGGTAAGTGTCGCTCAAAGAGCGGGATGAAAAAACCTGTCAAGAAAGAATCCCTGCCAGGAAAATACTGCAACAGATCATGCAGGAACCCTTAGGAGCTTGGGCCCCATTGCTAAGGGATTAGGGGGAGTATTACCTGACAAATACCTTGTTAGTGAGTCAATGGCAAGATAATAGAACACACTGTACAGGATAAACAGGAGCTACTGCTATTTAGTAGACAGCGACAGAGTTACGTTGTACGTGAACGCACAGGTTAAGATTCCGTAACCTACGAGTCTCTATAGGCTGGGAATCGTGGCGTATTCCTGTAATCCCGCTACTGGGAAGCCGGTTGTTTGAATTCTTCTGTCGCCTAGGTTCATTCTTGATCCTGAATGAGATGAGATAAATAGCCGCCGACCGTAGATCATACGTCAAATTAAGTATGTAATAAATTTGGCGGTTCAGAAATTCGGTAAGAGTTTTAAAATATGTCTAATTCTGTCAGAACGAGACCGGCAGATGTCCATCGGCAGATGTCCAAACTGTCGTCGTTTAAGGGTCGAGATAGAGTCAGAGGTCAGAATGAAGACACTCACCCTATTTTTACTTATTGTTTTTTAAGCACTAATTCTTAAGATTTGGATTTGAAAACCATAAGAAATCAATGATTGGGTTTTTAGTTCATTTTATTTGACAATGCAATTAATTCTATTTTTCAAAGTTTTTGTGAACCTATTGTATATTTTCTAATATATCAATAAATCTGAGATGAACAACTACATTTTACAGGGCAAGATATTGTCTTTGAAACATTTATGACAACTTAGATAAATGATATCAATATAAAACGAGTCGAACAAAATATGGCTTCAGATACTATTTATCAGTTCATTATAAAAATATTATAATAATTTTGTAACTTGCTGCAATCTTTCACGCTAACCTAGCACTAATTTAAAAACAGTCAGTTCTAGAGAATTCTCTTCTAGACAGTCTCTTCTAGAGAAGAGGTCAAGATAGAATCAGGGGGCTAGACGGAAGACAAACCACCTACCTATTTTTACAAAGCACCTTTAACTTCCGCTCATTTCTCATCGTTCAAGAGGTCAAGATAGAATCAGGGGGCTATATGGAAGACAAACCACCTACCTATTTTTATAAAACACCGTGAACTTCTGCTCATTTCTCACCGTTCAAGAGGTCAAGATAGAATCAGGGGGCTAGATGGAAGACAAACCACCTACCTATTTTTATAAAACACCGTGAACTTCCGCTCATTTCTCATCGTTCAAGAGGTCGAGATAGAATCAGGGGGATAGATGGAAGACAAACCACCTACCTATTTTTATAAAACACCGTGAACTTCCGCTCATTTCTCATCGTTCAAGAGGTCAAGATAGAATCAGGGAGCTAGATGGACGACAAATCACCTCTTTTTTTAAAGCACCGTTAGGTTCCGCTCATTTCTCATCATTCAAGATAAAGTGTCAGGGGGCTAGATGGAAGACAAACCACCTCTTTTTTTAAAGCACCGTTAATTTCCAGTCATTTCTCATCGTTCAAGAGGTCAAAATAGAATCAGGGGGATAGATGGAAGACAAACCACCTACCTATTTTTATAAAGCACCTTTAACTTCCGCTCATTTCTCATCGTTCAAGAGGTCAAGATAGAATCAGGGGGCTAGATGGAAGACAAACCACCTACCTATTTTTATAAAGCACCTTTAACTTCCGCTCATTTCTCATCGTTCAAGAGGTCAAGATAGAATCAGGGGGCTAGATGGAAGACAAACCACCTACCTATTTTTATAAAACACCGTGAACTTCCGCTCATTTCTCATCGTTCTAGAGGTCAAGATAAAATCAGGGGGCTAGATGGAAGACAAACCATCTACCTATTTTTATAAAACACCGTGAACTTCCGCTCATTTCTCATCGTTCAAGAGGTCGAGATAGAATCAGGGGGATAGATGGAAGACAAACCACCTACCTATTTTTATAAAACACCGTGAACTTCCGCTCATTTCTCATCGTTCAAGAGGTCAAGATAGAATCAGGGGGCTAGATGGAAGACAAACCACCTACCTATTTTTATAAAGCACCTTTAACTTCCGCTCATTTCTCATCGTTCAAGAGGTCGAGATAGAATCAGGGGGCTAGATGGAAGACAAACCACCTACCTATTTTTATAAAACACCGTGAACTTCCGCTCATTTCTCATCGTTCAAGATAGAATCAGGGGGCTAGATGGAAGACAAATCACCTCTTTTTTTAAAGCACCGTTAGGTTCCGCTTATTTCTCATCATTCTAGATAAAGTGTCAGGGGGCTAGATGGTAGACAAACCACCTCTTTTTTTAAAGCACCGTTAATATCCAGTCATTTGCCATCGTTGAAGAGGTCAAGATAGAGTCAGGGGGCTAGATAGAAGACAAATCACCTCTTTTTTTAAAACACCTTTAGGTTCCGCTCATTTCCCATCGTTGAAGATAGAGTGTCAGGGGGCTAGATGGAAGACAAACCAACCCTTTTTTTAAAGTTCCTGTAATCTTATTTTCTAGACATTTTTTATTAAGTTGTATTAGTTTTTTTAAATTAATTTTTATTAGTTGACAATGATCAATATGTCGTGTTATAGGCAATCTGAACATGATTCCAATATCCGAAATATGTTTCTAGGGAAGCAAGAATTTTTGGTAAAAAAAATAAGTCACTGAATGACCTGTTTCATTATAGGTATCATACTGAACTAAATTTGTAAACATAAACGATCGATTAGGTATTTCAATATAACAACAAGTAAAACATTAAATTTATGTTTAAATTAAACCAGTCTCTGGCGAAGAAGTGATTCAGTTAACGATTCATCAAATTAAGCTATTTCATAAATATCATATATCTTTTTTCACAAACTGAATTGTAATTATGAAATTAACAAATCAATTTCTAAACACATCACCTGCTGTTGAATATGGGTAGCGCCAAATTAGTGGTTGTAATATGTCTTGTAAAAAGTTTAGAATTTACACAAATACATTTTACACAGAGCTCCATTGACTTATAAAAATCCACTTGTATACCATGCAAGCTATTGACCGACCTATCCTGAAGGCACTACATAATTTACACTCTTATATAATACATTAACCCTTATTTAATACTGTGTGATTATTATATATGAAACTTCAAATATAGAGACAATAGGCCTAAAATATTTAATCATTTTAAGCCACTCAATGTAGAGAAAGAAAAGGCGACATTATTTAATAATTTCAAAACACAAGAATAATTAACAAAGCCGTTATCAATAACGCGGGAAGGTATCAATAAGGTACGACAATGTATTCTTTATCAATCTATATACAGTAAGTAATGCAATATAACATATTGGTATAAATTATAAAGAAACGCTGAATTTCCAATGGTGTATGAATTGTTAAGTGAGGGTATATGCATTGATTGCAAAACATTAACCCTAACGTTAATACGTTGCATGTGTTGATGAGGACTTTCCTACTATAAGGGTGAAAACTAGAAAAAAAGGGTAGAGCTTAGCCATTTGCTTTGTTTATAATTAATTGCTTTACGATTGAATACAGTAATTGTGTTTGACGACATGTCGTTATTTTTATCAATACATTCATACTACAATATTCACCTAGTTTATAATTGAGCTCCCAGAAAAAAGTGTGAATCAGTAAAAGTAGCCGTAAAAAGTAATAATTTATAATTTGCTAATTTCTGTTTTATTTTCATACAGTTCATCTAATATTGTTTATGTAATGAAATAAATTCCAGAAAAGTCAATAACAATTCAAATGAAATAATTTCCCCTGATAAATTAATGTGTTAATCCTAATGTTTGTGAATTGGATAGTACGTTTTTCTTATTACGAGCACCTCACTAACCTGAGCAACTAGCTTTTAATTAAAGTAATATTGTTTCATTATAATTTATTAAGTACAATTACAGCAACAATGCAACATCAGCCAACAAAGAACATGGTTAGGGAGGGAAATGTTGAAATTAAAGGCAGAACATTCTACTTTAATCACATCTCTTTTGTTTAGTTGCAACGATTCTACACTGTATGTGATTTAAGAAGAGAGAAATACGCGAGTAAATAAACAAGACTGGATAATTATTAGTGTCAAAATTTACTAGTTTATAAAAGTTTAACATTAAAATTATATACATAAATAAATACAAACATATATATATATATATATATATATATATATATATATTATATATAATTATATAAATTATTATTTTATAAATAAAATATATATATATATATATATATATATATATATATATATATATATATATATTATAATGTCAAATGTATGAAAACATAATTATAAGCAAGCTAAGCAAAAGTTTAGTTATTTTAAAAAAAGCCGAAAAGGAAATAAAAGAAAGTGAAATCTGCAGTTTACTATGACGAAAAAAAATTTCGTAAAGGACAAGTAAAGCACTAAGGTGGAGTTTTTTATATTATGATTTAAAAACGCAGTAAATAATTATTAGTTTTAAAATTTACTAGTTTAAAAGAGGAAAAAGGTTTATAAACAGTTTAACACTAAGAATTTATTTACATACACACACACAAACACACACACACACACACACACACACACATATATATATATATATATATATATATATATATATATATACATAAATTGAGATTTTATATACATACACACACAAACACACACACACACACACACACACACACACACATATATATATATATATATATCGATAGATATGTATCTATAGATATACACACACACACACACACACACACACATATATATATATATATATATATATATATATATATATATATATATATATAACATAAAGTATGAGGCTTTAGAAAAATTTCAGTTAGTTGCTAAAATAAATTTCTGTAAGATTAAGCCAGGAAAGACACAAATAGTGCCTACAAAGCAGGCACCATCCATTATCCTTTTCCGGGAAAGCTATAAGCTGTTTGCGGCAACCATAGACAATAGAGAAGGGTACAGTTTGTTAAGACAGGGAAATCCAGCGGCCGATATAGCCTGGGAAAATTACCGTGTACGTTATGTTAAGCTAATTGTAGAACTGTGGGAAACTTACAAAGAACGTATTGTGGTAGTGGGAAAGATTAGATTTTTCAATAAAAACTAAATGATCGGGTATGTTAGGGGGAAGTTTGAGGAGAGTCTCAGAGGAAGACGGATTGGTGGGGACAAGGATGGGAGTGTTGTGAAAAGAATAAATTGTTAAATTAAGTAAAGAGTTTTTTATAAGTAAAATTTAAAAGTGCAACGTAAAGGTTTTTTTTAGAAATATGAAACTAGGTTTTTTTTGTGTGTCAAGTGTAAGTGCAGAAGATAACTAAAGGTCAAGATTCCAGGGACTCTTCAGAACAATAAATACTATCTGAATATAAGTGTAACCAACAGACATTAAATTTTAGTAAAGTTCAGAACATTTTACTTTAATCAAAATTTATAAAAATTATTCTAGTTTCACCATTTCTAATTTAAAAATCAAAGTCCCCGTAATAGCGATCCGAGAGCAAGAATAAAATTTTAATACTGTTTTTTTGTTATGTTATTTTATTAGAAATCTAAAACCTCAGAAGTCCACCTTTTATCATTGTAATATTAGTTAAGATATCAATTCTATCACTGCAAAATATTAATATAAATTCTAATAATGTGTAGAGTTAATTGAAGAGAATAATCGCAAGTGATGATTGAAATTTATCAGATTGTTAATTCTTTATAAACCTGAAGGTGTGACATTAAAAAAGGTAAGGTAAATAAATAACATTAATATATAAATTTAATTATAACAAAAGTTAAGTTATAATATATATATATATATATATATATATATATATATATATATATATATATATATATATATATATATATATATATATATATAGAATATCAAATGTGTTTTCCTGTTAGAATATTTTTAAGATCAAATAATATACACAAATACAGGAATATTTAATTTATTGAATAATAAACTCAAAGCTTTTCGTTGGTTTACATTACCAACATCCTCAGGAGTTACAATACTAAGAATGATATTCTTAGTATTACTAATATTCTTAGTATTGTAACTCCTGAGGATGTTGGTAATGTCAACCAACGAAAAGCTTTGAGTTTATTATTCAATAAATTAAATATTCCTGTATATTATTTGATCTTAGTTACTTTCAACTTACTGATGCAGCTTTCAAAGCCAGTTATAGTTTTGTATACAACAGCTTAAAGCTACATTTTAGAAAATTTTTGTTCAACAAAATATTTGTAAACACTTGATAGATGGGTAATATAGTTCTTAATAATATGTTTACTATATTTACATTACTGTAATTACATTTGAGTTACTTTCAACATACTGATGCAAACAGTTGCTGAGGTTGGCTAATTTCTTAGTTTCTCTGTAAAATAACAGTTTTATTTCATTTTTACGTGTTTGATTTTCCACTATTTAAAACAAATCCCCCTTAGTCGGCGTTTCTGGACGACGCTATCCGCCTTGTTAACAAACTAGTATTTTTCTTTTACTTCATTTTCGAGCAATACAATTTACGTTCCTATGACAACAACTGGTTGTTTGGGCTCAATTTTCTGGGATTTCCATTTATAGCTTCTTATACTTCCGATGTTTTTTGTTGAGTTGATTTATTAAATTTTAAATCCTCCCCCAGCCAAATTTCACTTTTATATTCCAAATTTTCTTTTAATTTTTGCGTCTTAGTCTTTCACTGAAGCTTCTGTCAGCCATCTTGCCAAATTTTCCAAGCGTCTATCCCTGATGTACACTATTTTCAATATGCTTTCATCGGACCTGCTGTGAGACTATGTTTAACACAAAAATTGAGACATCGTGAATGAGGCTATCTCTTAGACTATAGATTTCCTTTAAAATAGCTTACTTAATATCATTTCAACTTATGAATCTAGTTATTTAACTTAAATATGAACTTTTCTACATTGTGGATTAATTGATTAATATTTTTATTGGAATTTATTTCGCTAAATTATTACTAAATTATGTTACTTACACAATGTCATGGTGGACCCTACACGAATTTATGAATGCGTGTAAATATATAGCCGAAGAAAATATAATGTTAAAAAAAAAGTTCATTTAGTGAATGAGACTAAAACTTGAATTTACTTAATCTCAGTCCAATTAAGTATGTCTGTTCTGAATTTTCTGCTGATATTTGAAATAGGAACTTTATGGCCAGTCACATATTTTCTACACACACTACTAATGTCTTATGATTGTTCTTACAATTATTGATTGAATAACTATCAAATACAATGCCAATTTTTTGTAGGTAGACCAATCCCACGTACAAAAGCAATTAAAAAACCAACAAAAATGACACGATGTCCCCACATTCTTCCGTAACATAGAACTTCCACTAATTAAATGTAATTGTTCTGCAACATTGTTGGAACTTCTCCAATAAAACTATACGTATAGCCTATACACTCAGAAACTTTTTACGTACTAGTTTGAATATTAAATTTTTATGAAAATGTGTAACACAATGAAATGGTATTGAAGTAAAATCATATAATATTTGTCCAAATTTCAATATTAAAGATATCTTTAATCCATCTGCTTTGCTAAAATTATTAGAGATTCAGAGATAATTTGAAAACATTGGCAATATACAATATTAGATGAAATTCTGTGTCATAAAAATAACATTTTAAGATCTAAACAGTGATGCATTATCAAGTGTTACCTTAATATTTGTTCTGACAATAAATGCATTTTATCATCCATTAGGCCATTTATGCTTTTTTATAATATATTATTAATGAACTAATACAAAATTTCTCCAGCTAATGTAGGTTTGGCCCACCTCATATTGAAATCCTTTTATCTGAGCTGTTATAATTTTAAATAATTAATAATTCGTTCAAAAAATATTCTAAGGAATTATAAGAAATGTGGTGCTTTTAATAAAGGTGAAGAAATGTGGTGCTTTTAATAAAGGTAAAGAAATGTGGTGCTTTTAAAAAAGGTGAAGAAATGTGGTGCTTTTAATAAAGGTAAAGAAATGTGGTGCTTTTAAAAAAGGTGAAGAAATGTGGTGCTTTTAATAAAGGTAAAGAAATGTGGTGCTTTTAATAAAGGTAAAGAAATGTGGTGCTTTTAAAAAAGGTGAAGAAATGTGGTGCTTTTAATAAAGGTAAAGAAATGTGGTGCTTTTAATAAAGGTGAAGAAATGTGGTGCTTTTAATAAAGGTAAAGAAATGTGGTGCTTTTAATAAAGGTGAAGAAATGTGGTGCTTTTAATAAAGGTAAAGAAATGCGGTGCTTTTAATAAAGGTGAAGAAATGTGGTGCTTTTAATAAAGGTAAAGAAATGTGGTGCTTTTAAAAAAGGTGAAGAAATGTGGTGCTTTTAAAAAAGGTGAAGAAATGTGGTGCTTTTAAAAAAGGTGAAGAAATGTGGTGCTTTTAAAAAAGGTGAAGAAATGTGGTGCTTTTAAAAAAGGTGAAGAAATGTGGTGCTTTTAAAAAAGGTGAAGAAATGTGGTGCTTTTAAAAAAGGTGAAGAAATGTGGTGCTTTTAAAAAAGGTGAAGAAGAGTGGTGCTTTTAAAAAAAGGTGAAGAAGAGTGGTGCTTTTAAAAAAGGTGAAGAAATGTGGTGCTTTTAAAAAAGGTGAAGAAATGTGGTGCTTTTAAAAAAGGTGAAGAAATGTGGTGCTTTTAAAAAAAGGTGAAGAAGAGTGGTGCTTTTAAAAAAAGGTGAAGAAGAGTGGTGCTTTTAATAAAGGTAAATGTCTTAAAAAAAGGTGAATGTCTTCCTTTCTGTCCCCCGACTCTATTCTCGAACCATTGAACGACCTCGCAATGTCACGTTCCCTACATTCGGCCTCTGGAACTGGCAATTTTACCTTTAATAGGAATCAAACATTTACTTTTATTGTGTTTTTGTTCAACCGTTTGATCCTTGAAATTCTTGCATAGCAACTAGGTAATTACCGAAGTTCCAGCGGCTATTTTTAAGATGTCGTTCGAGCTCAAGTTTCAAACCGGGCGACAGACAAATCCAAACACCTGGCCTCCCGGTAGCAGGATTACAGGGATACGCCACGATCCCCAGCCTACACAGATATTTAAGTTGCGGAATCTTAACCTTCGCGTTCACGTACAACGTAATTCTGTCGCTGTCTACTAGATAGCAGTGGCTCCTGTGTATAGCTGCTGCATTCATAAACTCCTGTAGGGCCCACCATAATATTGTATGAGTGACAACAGCTCACAACCAGATTATAAAAAGTTTGTTTTCAATAAAATGTTTGTAAACACTTGATAAATGGGTAATATAGTTATTAATAATATGTTTACTATATTTACATTACTGTAATTACATTTGAGTTACCTTCAACATACTGATGCCATGTTAAAAGCCAGTTATAGTTTTGTATACAACAGCTTAAAGTCACATTTTTAAAGTTTTATATTCTATAAAATATTTTTAAACACTTGATAGATGGGTAATATAGTTCTTAATAATATGTTTACTATATTTACATTACTGTAATTACATTTGAGTTACCTTCAACATACTGATGCCATGTTAAAAGCCAGTTATAGTTTTGTATACAACAGCTTAAAGTCACATTTTTAAAGTTTTATATTCTATAAAATATTTTTAAACACTGGATAGATGGGTAATATAGTTATCAATAATATGTTTACTATATTTACATTACTGTAATTACATTTGAGTTACCTTCAACATACTGATGCCATGTTAAAAGCCAGTTATAGTTTTGTATACAACAGCTTAAAGTCACATTTTTAAAGTTTTATATTCTATAAAATATTTCTAAACACTGGATAGATGGGTAATATAGTTATCAATAATATGTTTACTATATTTACATTACTGTAATTACATTTGAAGTTACCTTCAACATACTGATGCCATGTTAAAAGCCAGTTATAGTTTTGTATACAACAGCTTAAAGTCACATTTTTAAAGTTTTATATTCTATAAAATATTTTTAAACACTTGATAGATGGGTAATATAGTTATCAATAATATGTTTACTATATTTACATTACTGTAATTACATTTGAGTTACCTTCAACATACTGATGCCATGTTAAAAGCCAGTTATAGTTTTGTATACAACAGCTTAAAGTCACATTTTTAAAGTTTTATATTCTATAATATATTTTTAAACACTGGATAGATGGGTAATATAGTTATCAATAATATGTTTACTATATTTACATTACTGTAATTACATTTGAGTTACCTTCAACATACTGATGCCATGTTAAAAGCCAGTTATAGTTTTGTATACAACAGCTTAAAGTCACATTTTTAAAGTTTTATATTCTATAAAATATTTTTAAACACTGGATAGATGGGTAATATAGTTATCAACAATATGTTTACTATATTTACATTACTGTAATTACATTTGAGTTACCTTCAACATACTGATGCCATGTTAAAAGCCACTTATAGTATTGTATACAACAGCTTAAAGTCACATTTTTAAAGTTTTATATTCTATAAAATATTTTTAAACACTGGATAGATGGGTAATATAGTTATCAACAATATGTTTACTATATTTACATTACTGTAATTACATTTGAGTTACCTTCAACATACTGATGCCATGTTAAAAGCCAGTTATAGTTTTGTATACAACAGCTTAAAGTCACATTTTTAAAGTTTTATATTCTACAAAATATTTTTAAACACTTCATAGATGGGTAATATAGTTCTGAATAATATGTTTACTATATTTACATTACTGTAATTACATTTGAGTTACCTTCAACATACTGATGCCATGTTAAAAGCCAGTTATAGTTTTGTATACAACAGCTTAAAGTCACATTTTTAAAGTTTTATATTCTATAAAATATTTTTAAACACTTGATAGATGGGTAATATAGTTCTTAATAATATGTTTACTATATTTACATTACTGTAATTACATTTGAGTTACCTTCAACATACTGATGCCATGTTAAAAGCCAGTTATAGTTTTGTATACAACAGCTTAAAGTCACATTTTTAAAGTTTTATATTCTATAAAATATTTTTAAACACTGGATAGATGGGTAATATAGTTATCAACAATATGTTTACTATATTTACATTACTGTAATTACATTTGAGTTACCTTCAACATACTGATGCCATGTTAAAAGCCAGTTATAGTTTTGTATACAACAGCTTAAAGTCACATTTTTAAAGTTTTATATTCTATAAAATATTTTTAAACACTTGATAGATGGGTAATATAGTTCTTAATGATATGTTTGCTATATTTACATTACTGTAATTACATTTGAGTTACCTTCAACATACTGATGCCATGTTAAAAGCCAGTTATAGTTTTGTATACAACAGCTTAAAGTCACATTTTTAAAGTTTTATATTCTATAAAATATTTTTAAACACTGGATAGATGGCTAATATAGTTATCAATAATATGTTTACTATATTTACATTACTGTAATTACATTTGAGTTACCTTCAACATACTGATGCCATGTTAAAAGCCAGTTATAGTTTTGTATACAACAGCTTAAAGTCACATTTTTAAAGTTTTATATTCTATAAAATATTTCTAAACACTGGATAGATGGGTAATATAGTTATCAATAATATGTTTACTATATTTACATTACTGTAATTACATTTGAAGTTACCTTCAACATACTGATGCCATGTTAAAAGCCAGTTATAGTTTTGTATACAACAGCTTAAAGTCACATTTTTAAAGTTTTATATTCTATAAAATATTTTTAAACACTTGATAGATGGGTAATATAGTTATCAATAATATGTTTACTATATTTACATTACTGTAATTACATTTGAGTTACCTTCAACATACTGATGCCATGTTAAAAGCCAGTTATAGTTTTGTATACAACAGCTTAAAGTCACATTTTTAAAGTTTTATATTCTATAATATATTTTTAAACACTGGATAGATGGGTAATATAGTTATCAATAATATGTTTACTATATTTACATTACTGTAATTACATTTGAGTTACCTTCAACATACTGATGCCATGTTAAAAGCCAGTTATAGTTTTGTATACAACAGCTTAAAGTCACATTTTTAAAGTTTTATATTCTATAAAATATTTTTAAACACTGGATAGATGGGTAATATAGTTATCAACAATATGTTTACTATATTTACATTACTGTAATTACATTTGAGTTACCTTCAACATACTGATGCCATGTTAAAAGCCACTTATAGTATTGTATACAACAGCTTAAAGTCACATTTTTAAAGTTTTATATTCTATAAAATATTTTTAAACACTGGATAGATGGGTAATATAGTTATCAACAATATGTTTACTATATTTACATTACTGTAATTACATTTGAGTTACCTTCAACATACTGATGCCATGTTAAAAGCCAGTTATAGTTTTGTATACAACAGCTTAAAGTCACATTTTTAAAGTTTTATATTCTACAAAATATTTTTAAACACTTCATAGATGGGTAATATAGTTCTGAATAATATGTTTACTATATTTACATTACTGTAATTACATTTGAGTTACCTTCAACATACTGATGCCATGTTAAAAGCCAGTTATAGTTTTGTATACAACAGCTTAAAGTCACATTTTTAAAGTTTTATATTCTATAAAATATTTTTAAACACTTGATAGATGGGTAATATAGTTCTTAATAATATGTTTACTATATTTACATTACTGTAATTACATTTGAGTTACCTTCAACATACTGATGCCATGTTAAAAGCCAGTTATAGTTTTGTATACAACAGCTTAAAGTCACATTTTTAAAGTTTTATATTCTATAAAATATTTTTAAACACTGGATAGATGGGTAATATAGTTATCAACAATATGTTTACTATATTTACATTACTGTAATTACATTTGAGTTACCTTCAACATACTGATGCCATGTTAAAAGCCAGTTATAGTTTTGTATACAACAGCTTAAAGTCACATTTTTAAAGTTTTATATTCTATAAAATATTTTTAAACACTTGATAGATGGGTAATATAGTTCTTAATGATATGTTTGCTATATTTACATTACTGTAATTACATTTGAGTTACCTTCAACATACTGATGCCATGTTAAAAGCCAGTTATAGTTTTGTATACAACAGCTTAAAGTCACATTTTTAAAGTTTTATATTCTATAAAATATTTTTAAACACTGGATAGATGGCTAATATAGTTATCAATAATATGTTTACTATATTTACATTACTGTAATTACATTTGAGTTACCTTCAACATACTGATGCCATGTTAAAAGCCAGTTATAGTTTTGTATACAACAGCTTAAAGTCACATTTTTAAAGTTTTATACTCTATAAAATATTTTTAAACACTTGATAGATGGGTAATATAGTTCTTAATAATATGTTTACTATATTTACATTACTGTAATTACATTTGAGTTACCTTCAACTTACTGATGCCATGTTAAAAGCCAGTTATAGTTTTGTATACAACAGCTTAAAGTCACATTTTTAAAGTTTTATATTCTATAAAATATTTTTAAACACTGGATAGATGGGTAATATAGTTATCAACAATATGTTTACTATATTTACATTACTGTAATTACATTTGAGTTACCTTCAACATACTGATGCAATGTTCAAAGCCAGTTATAGTTTTGTATACAACAGCTTAAAGTCACATTTTTAAAGTTTTATATTCTATAAAATATTTTAAACACTGGATAGATGGGTAATATAGTTCTTAATAATATGTTTACTATATTTACATTACTGTAATTATATTTGAGTTACCTTCAACATACTGATGCCATGTTAAAAGCCAGTTATAGTTTTGTATACAACAGCTTAAAGTCACATTTTTAAAGTTTTATATTCTATAAAATATTTTTAAACACTGGATAGATGGGTAATATAGTTATCAATAATATGTTTACTATATTTACATTACTGTAATTACATTTGAGTTACCTTCAACATACTGATGCCATGTTAAAAGCCAGTTATAGTTTTGTATACAACAGCTTAAAGTCACATTTTTAAAGTTTTATATTCTATAAAATATTTTTAAACACTTGATAGATGGGTAATATAGTTCTTAATAAAATGTTTACTATATTTACATTACTGTAATTACATTTGAGTTACCTTCAACATACTGATGCCATGTTAAAAGCCAGTTATAGTTTTGTATACAACAGCTTAAAGTCACATTTTTAAAGTTTTATATTCTATAAAATATTTTTAAACACTGGATAGATGGGTAATATAGTTATCAACAATATGTTTACTATATTTACATTACTGTAATTACATTTGAGTTACCTTCAACATACTGATGCCATGTTAAAAGCCAGTTATAGTTTTGTATACAACAGCTTAAAGTCACATTTTTAAAGTTTTATATTCTATAAAATATTTTTAAACACTTGATAGATGGGTAATATAGTTCTTAATGATATGTTTGCTATATTTACATTACTGTAATTACATTTGAGTTACCTTCAACATACTGATGCCATGTTAAAAGCCAGTTATAGTTTTGTATACAACAGCTTAAAGTCACATTTTTAAAGTTTTATATTCTATAAAATATTTTTAAACACTGGATAGATGGCTAATATAGTTATCAATAATATGTTTACTATATTTACATTACTGTAATTACATTTGAGTTACCTTCAACATACTGATGCCATGTTAAAAGCCAGTTATAGTTTTGTATACAACAGCTTAAAGTCACATTTTTAAAGTTTTATACTCTATAAAATATTTTTAAACACTTGATAGATGGGTAATATAGTTCTTAATAATATGTTTACTATATTTACATTACTGTAATTACATTTGAGTTACCTTCAACTTACTGATGCCATGTTAAAAGCCAGTTATAGTTTTGTATACAACAGCTTAAAGTCACATTTTTAAAGTTTTATATTCTATAAAATATTTTTAAACACTGGATAGATGGGTAATATAGTTATCAACAATATGTTTACTATATTTACATTACTGTAATTACATTTGAGTTACCTTCAACATACTGATGCAATGTTCAAAGCCAGTTATAGTTTTGTATACAACAGCTTAAAGTCACATTTTTAAAGTTTTATATTCTATAAAATATTTTAAACACTGGATAGATGGGTAATATAGTTCTTAATAATATGTTTACTATATTTACATTACTGTAATTATATTTGAGTTACCTTCAACATACTGATGCCATGTTAAAAGCCAGTTATAGTTTTGTATACAACTGCTTAAAGTCACATTTTTAAAGTTTTATATTCTATAAAATATTTTTAAACACTGGATAGATGGGTAATATAGTTATCAATAATATGTTTACTATATTTACATTACTGTAATTACATTTGAGTTACCTTCAACATACTGATGCCATGTTAAAAGCCAGTTATAGTTTTGTATACAACAGCTTAAAGTCACATTTTTAAAGTTTTATATTCTATAAAATATTTTTAAACACTGGATAGATGGGTAATATAGTTATCAATAATATGTTTACTATATTTACATTACTGTAATTACATTTGAGTTACCTTCAACATACTGATGCCATGTTAAAAGCCAGTTATAGTTTTGTATACAACAGCTTAAAGTCACATTTTTAAAGTTTTATATTCTACAAAATATTTTTAAACACTTCATAGATGGGTAATATAGTTCTGAATAATATGTTTACTATATTTACATTACTGTAATTATATTTGAGTTAGTTTCAACATACTGATGCCATGTTAAAAGCCAGTTATAGTTTTGTATACAACAGCTTAAAGTCACATTTTTAAAGTTTTATATTCTATAAAATATTTTTAAACACTGGATAGATGGGTAATATAGTTATCAATAATATGTTTACTATATTTACATTACTGTAATTACATTTGAGTTACCTTCAACATACTGATGCCATGTTAAAAGCCAGTTATAGTTTTGTATACAACAGCTTAAAGTCACATTTTTAAAGTTTTATATTCTATAAAATATTTTTAAACACTTGATAGATGGGTAATATAGTTCTTAATAATATGTTTACTATATTTACATTACTGTAATTACATTTGAGTTACCTTCAACATACTGATGCCATGTTAAAAGCCAGTTATAGTTTTGTATACAACAGCTTAAAGTCACATTTTTAAAGTTTTATATTCTATAAAATATTTTTAAACACTGGATAGATGGGTAATATAGTTATCAATAATATGTTTACTATATTTACATTACTGTAATTACATTTGAGTTAGTTTCAACATACTGATGCCATGTTAAAAGCCAGTTATAGTTTTGTATACAACAGCTTAAAGTCACATTTTTAAAGTTTTATATTCTACAAAATATTTTTAAACACTTCATAGATGGGTAATATAGTTCTGAATAATATGTTTACTATATTTACATTACTGTAATTATATTTGAGTTAGTTTCAACATACTGATGCCATGTTAAAAGCCAGTTATAGTTTTGTATACAACAGCTTAAAGTCACATTTTTAAAGTTTTATATTCTATAAAATATTTTTAAACACTGGATAGATGGGTAATATAGTTATCAATAATATGTTTACTATATTTACATTACTGTAATTACATTTGAGTTACCTTCAACTTACTGATGCCATGTTAAAAGCCAGTTATAGTTTTGTATACAACAGCTTAAAGTCACATTTTTAAAGTTTTATATTCTATAAAATATTTTTAAACACTGGATAGATGGGTAATATAGTTATCAATAATATGTTTACTATATTTACATTACTGTAATTACATTTGAGTTACCTTCAACATACTGATGCCATGTTAAAAGCCAGTTATAGTTTTGTATACAACAGCTTAAAGTCACATTTTTAAAGTTTTATATTCTACAAAATATTTTTAAACACTTCATAGATGGGTAATATAGTTCTGGATAATATGTTTACTATATTTACATTACTGTAATTATATTTGAGTTAGTTTCAACATACTGATGCCATGTTAAAAGCCAGTTATAGTTTTGTATACAACAGCTTAAAGTCACATTTTTAAAGTTTTATATTCTACAAAATATTTTTAAACACTTCATAGATGGGTAATATAGTTCTGAATAATATGTTTACTATATTTACATTACTGTAATTACATTTGAGTTAGTTTCAACATACTGATGCCATGTTAAAAGCCAGTTATAGTTTTGTATACAACAGCTTAAAGTCACATTTTTAAAGTTTTATATTCTATAAAATATTTTTAAACACTGGATAGATGGGTAATATAGTTATCAATAATATGTTTACTATATTTACATTACTGTAATTACATTTGAGTTACCTTCAACATACTGATGCCATGTTAAAAGCCAGTTATAGTTTTGTATACAACAGCTTAAAGTCACATTTTTAAAGTTTTATATTCTATAAAATATTTTTAAACACTGGATAGATGGGTAATATAGTTATCAATAATATGTTTACTATATTTACATTACTGTAATTACATTTGAGTTACTTTCAACATGGTGATGTGGCCTTCAAAGCCAGATATAGTTTTGTATACAACAGCTTAAAGTCACATTTTTAAAGTTTTATATTCTACAAAATATTTTTAAACACTTCATAGATGGGTAATATAGTTCTGAATAATATGTTTACTATATTTACATTACTGTAATTATATTTGAGTTACTTTCAACATATGATGCAGCGTTCAAAGCCAGTTATAGTTATGTATACTACAGCTTAAAAGCCAGATTTTAGAAGGGTTTTTATTCAACAAAATATTTGTAAACACTGGATAGATGGGTAATATAGTTATCAACAATATGTTTACTATATTTACATTACTGTAATTACATTTGAGTTACCTTCAACATACTGATGCCATGTTAAAAGCCAGTTATAGTTTTGTATACAACAGCTTAAAGTCACATTTTTAAAGTTTAATATTCTATAAAATATTTTTAAACACTTGATAGATGGGTAATATAGTTCTTAATGATATGTTTGCTATATTTACATTACTGTAATTACATTTGAGTTACCTTCAACATACTGATGCCATGTTAAAAGCCAGTTATAGTTTTGTATACAACAACTTAAAGTCACATTTTTAAAGTTTTATATTCTATAAAATATTTTTAAACACTGGATAGATGGGTAATATAGTTATCAATAATATGTTTACTATATTTACATTACTGTAATTACATTTGAGTTACCTTCAACATACTGATGCCATGTTAAAAGCCAGTTATAGTTTTGTATACAACAGCTTAAAGTCACATTTTTAAAGTTTTATACTCTATAAAATATTTTTAAACACTTGATAGATGGGTAATATAGTTCTTAATAATATGTTTACTATATTTACATTACTGTAATTACATTTGAGTTACCTTCAACTTACTGATGCCATGTTAAAAGCCAGTTATAGTTTTGTATACAACAGCCCAAAGTCACATTTTTAAAGTTTTATATTCTATAAAATATTTTTAAACACTGGATAGATGGGTAATATAGTTATCAACAATATGTTTACTATATTTACATTACTGTAATTACATTTGAGTTACCTTCAACATACTGATGCAATGTTCAAAGCCAGTTATAGTTTTGTATACAACAGCTTAAAGTCACATTTTTAAAGTTTTATATTCTATAAAATATTTTAAACACTGGATAGATGGGTAATATAGTTCTTAATAATATGTTTACTATATTTACATTACTGTAATTATATTTGAGTTACCTTCAACATACTGATGCCATGTTAAAAGCCAGTTATAGTTTTGTATACAACAGCTTAAAGTCACATTTTTAAAGTTTTATATTCTATAAAATATTTTTAAACACTGGATAGATGGGTAATATAGTTATCAATAATATGTTTACTATATTTACATTACTGTAATTACATTTGAGTTACCTTCAACATACTGATGCCATGTTAAAAGCCAGTTATAGTTTTGTATACAACAGC
This sequence comes from Prosapia bicincta, assembly GCA_036971475.1. Taxonomy (NCBI): domain Eukaryota; kingdom Metazoa; phylum Arthropoda; class Insecta; order Hemiptera; family Cercopidae; genus Prosapia; species Prosapia bicincta. The sequence continues at coordinate 713,767 of JBAIZL010000108.1, forward strand.
TTAAAGTCACATTTTTAAAGTTTTATATTCTATAAAATATTTTTAAACACTGGATAGATGGGTAATATAGTTATCAATAATATGTTTACTATATTTACATTACTGTAATTACATTTGAGTTACCTTCAACATACTGATGCCATGTTAAAAGCCAGTTATAGTTTTGTATACAACAGCTTAAAGTCACATTTTTAAAGTTTTATATTCTACAAAATATTTTTAAACACTTCATAGATGGGTAATATAGTTCTGAATAATATGTTTACTATATTTACATTACTGTAATTATATTTGAGTTAGTTTCAACATACTGATGCCATGTTAAAAGCCAGTTATAGTTTTGTATACAACAGCTTAAAGTCACATTTTTAAAGTTTTATATTCTATAAAATATTTTTAAACACTGGATAGATGGGTAATATAGTTATCAATAATAGGTTTACTATATTTACATTACTGTAATTACATTTGAGTTACATTCAACATACTGATGCCATGTTAAAAGCCAGTTATAGTTTTGTATACAACAGCTTAAAGTCACATTTTTAAAGTTTTATATTCTATAAAATATTTTTAAACACTTGATAGATGGGTAATATAGTTCTTAATAATATGTTTACTATATTTACATTACTGTAATTACATTTGAGTTACCTTCAACATACTGATGCCATGTTAAAAGCCAGTTATAGTTTTGTATACAACAGCTTAAAGTCACATTTTTAAAGTTTTATATTCTATAAAATATTTTTAAACACTGGATAGATGGGTAATATAGTTCTTAATAATATGTTTACTATATTTACATTACTGTAATTACATTTGAGTTAGTTTCAACATACTGATGCCATGTTAAAAGCCAGTTATAGTTTTGTATACAACAGCTTAAAGTCACATTTTTAAAGTTTTATATTCTACAAAATATTTTTAAACACTTCATAGATGGGTAATATAGTTCTGAATAATATGTTTACTATATTTACATTACTGTAATTATATTTGAGTTAGTTTCAACATACTGATGCCATGTTAAAAGCCAGTTATAGTTTTGTATACAACAGCTTAAAGTCACATTTTTAAAGTTTTATATTCTATAAAATATTTTTAAACACTGGATAGATGGGTAATATAGTTATCAATAATATGTTTACTATATTTACATTACTGTAATTACATTTGAGTTACCTTCAACATACTGATGCCATGTTAAAAGCCAGTTATAGTTTTGTATACAACAGCTTAAAGTCACATTTTTAAAGTTTTATATTCTATAAAATATTTTTAAACACTGGATAGATGGGTAATATAGTTATCAATAATATGTTTACTATATTTACATTACTGTAATTACATTTGAGTTAGTTTCAACATACTGATGTCATGTTAAAAGCCAGTTATAGTTTTGTATACAACAGCTTAAAGTCACATTTTTAAAGTTTTATATTCTATAAAATATTTTTAAACACTGGATAGATGGGTAATATAGTTATCAATAATATGTTTACTATATTTACATTACTGTAATTACATTTGAGTTACCTTCAACATACTGATGCCATGTTAAAAGCCAGTTATAGTTTTGTATACAACAGCTTAAAGTCACATTTTTAAAGTTTTATATTCTACAAAATATTTTTAAACACTTCATAGATGGGTAATATAGTTCTGAATAATATGTTTACTATATTTACATTACTGTAATTATATTTGAGTTAGTTTCAACATACTGATGCCATGTTAAAAGCCAGTTATAGTTTTGTATACAACAGCTTAAAGTCACATTTTTAAAGTTTTATATTCTACAAAATATTTTTAAACACTTCATAGATGGGTAATATAGTTCTGAATAATATGTTTACTATATTTACATTACTGTAATTACATTTGAGTTAGTTTCAACATACTGATGCCATGTTAAAAGCCAGTTATAGTTTTGTATACAACAGCTTAAAGTCACATTTTTAAAGTTTTATATTCTATAAAATATTTTTAAACACTGGATAGATGGGTAATATAGTTATCAATAATATGTTTACTATATTTACATTACTGTAATTACATTTGAGTTACCTTCAACATACTGATGCCATGTTAAAAGCCAGTTATAGTTTTGTATACAACAGCTTAAAGTCACATTTTTAAAGTTTTATATTCTATAAAATATTTTTAAACACTGGATAGATGGGTAATATAGTTATCAATAATATGTTTACTATATTTACATTACTGTAATTACATTTGAGTTACTTTCAACATGGTGATGTGGCCTTCAAAGCCAGATATAGTTTTGTATACAACAGCTTAAAGTCACATTTTTAAAGTTTTATATTCTACAAAATATTTTTAAACACTTCATAGATGGGTAATATAGTTCTGAATAATATGTTTACTATATTTACATTACTGTAATTATATTTGAGTTTTTTTCAACATATGATGCAGCGTTCAAAGCCAGTTATAGTTATGTATACTACAGCTTAAAAGCCAGATTTTAGAAGGGTTTTTATTCAACAAAATATTTGTAAACACTGGATAGATGGGTAATATAGTTATCAACAATATGTTTACTATATTTACATTACTGTAATTACATTTGAGTTACCTTCAACATACTGATGCCATGTTAAAAGCCAGTTATAGTTTTGTATACAACAGCTTAAAGTCACATTTTTAAAGTTTTATATTCTACAAAATATTTTTAAACACTTCATAGATGGGTACTATAGTTACTAATAATATGTTTACTATATTTACATTACTGTAATTATATTTGAGTTACTTTCAACATATGATGCAGCGTTCAAAGCCAGTTATAGTTATGTATACTACAGCTTAAAAGCCAGATTTTAGAAGGGTTTTTATTCAACAAAATATTTGTAATCACTTGATAGATGGGTAATATAATAAATTATTATGAAAATGTGTAACACAATGAAATGGTAAAATGAACAAAATCATATAATATTTGTCCAAATTTCAATATTAAAGATAGCTTTAATCCATCTGCTTTGTTAAAATTATTAGTGATTCAGAGATAATTTGAAAACATTGGCAATATACAATATTAGAAGAAAATCTGTGTCATAAAAATAACATTGTAAGTTCTAAACAGTGATGAATTATCAAGTGTTACCTTGATATTTGTTTTATCAATAAATGCATTTTATCATCCATTAGGCCCTTTACGCCTTTTTATAATATATTATTAGGCCTAATGAACTAATACAAAATTTCTTCAGCTAATGTAGGTTTGGCCCAACACATATTGAAATCCTTTTAGCTGAGCTGATATAAATGCCGTAAAGACATGCACAGATTTATTGTTATTTTAAAAAAATATACAAAACGTTTAAAAAAATGTTTTTTTTAAAAAGGTGAGTGTCTCGCCTTCTGCCCCCTGACTCAATTCTCGAACCGTTGAACTGCTTTATAAAGTTTGAGAGTCTAATTGCTTAAGCCAATGGAACGGGCCAATTTGCCCTTCTAAAGTAATCAAACATAAACTATATTTCGTTCACTTGTTTGACCCTTGTAAATTTTGTATTGCAACCAAGGAATTACCGAAGTTCCAGCGGCTATATTAAAGAAGTCGTTCAAGGTTTAATTGTCAAACCAGGCGACAGAGCAATCCAAACACCTGGCCTCCCGGTAGCAGGATTACAGGGATACGCCACGATCCCCAGCCTACACAGAGTCGTAGGTTGCCGAATCTTAAACTTCACGATCAACGTACAATGTAGTTCTGTCGCTGACTACTAGATAGCAGTAGCTCCTGTGTATAGCTGGTGTATTTATATTTTAATTTAACTATAATAAAATGGGTAAATGATAAAAAAATTATTATTAAGTAGTCAAATTATAAAAAATTGAGTGTGAAGTAATTGATAGGGTAATAATAATACTGTAATATTATTTCTAAAATGGGTAATACTTGATAAAATAGAGATCCTTTTACTTTATTTACACCATTGTTCTTCAAGAATATATTCACAATGAGAAACAAACAATTTTACTAAGGGCAAAAATAAATACTGTTTAAAATTGACATTAAAATAGTGTTGAAAATATAACCATTACTCTATAAACATAATATATGAGAAATAATTCTATATTTGAATTTTGGTTTTTGTACCTTGAATCGCTTTACTTTTAAAAGATATGATTTTGGATTTAATCAATGATTGTGGGAACAATAATATAATATTAGTGGTGTTTGTATTGAAAATATGTGACTGTCCATAAAGTTCCTATTTCCAACACTAGTAGCAAATTCAGAACAGACATACTTGATTGGACTGAGATTAATTAAATTCAAGTTTTAGTTTCATTCACTAAATGAACTTTTTTTAACATTGTATTTCCTTCGGCTATAAATTTACACGTATTCATAAACTCGTGTAGGGCCCACCATGACATTGTGTGAGTGACAACAGCCTACAAACAGATTTTACAAAAGTTTTTTTTTTCAACAAAATATTTGTAAACACTGGATAGATGGGTAATATAGTTATTAATAATATGTTTACTATATTTACATTACTGTAAATACATATGAGTTACTTTCAACATACTGATGCAGCGTTCAAAGGCAGGTGTAGTTTTATATACAACAGTTTAAAGCCAGTTTTTAAAAAGTTTTTATTCAACAAAATATTTGTAAACACTGGATAGATGGGTAATATAGTTATTAATAATATGTTTACTATATTTACATTACTGTAAATACATATGAGTTACTTTCAACATACTGATGCAGCGTTCAAAGGCAGGTGTAGTTTTATATACAACAGTTTAAAGCCAGTTTTTAAAAAGTTTTTATTCAACAAAATATTTGTAAACACTGGATAGATGGGTAATATAGTTATTAATAATATGTTTACTATATTTACATTACTGTAAATACATATGAGTTACTTTCAACATACTGATGCAGCGTTCAAAGGCAGGTGTAGTTTTATATACAACAGTTTAAAGCCAGTTTTTAAAAAGTTTTTATTCAACAAAATATTTGTAAACACTGGATAGATGGGTAATATAGTTATTAATAATATGTTTACTATATTTACATTACTGTAAATACATATGAGTTACTTTCAACATACTGATGCAGCGTTCAAAGGCAGGTGTAGTTTTATATACAACAGTTTAAAGCCAGTTTTTAAAAAGTTTTTATTCAACAAAATATTTGTAAACACTGGATAGATGGGTAATATAGTTATTAATAATATGTTTACTATATTTACATTACTGTAAATACATATGAGTTACTTTCAACATACTGATGCAGCGTTCAAAGGCAGGTGTAGTTTTATATACAACAGTTTAAAGCCAGTTTTTAAAAAGTTTTTATTCAACAAAATATTTGTAAACACTGGATAGATGGGTAATATAGTTATTAATAATATGTTTACTATATTTACATTACTGTAATTACATTTGAGTTGCTTTCAACATACTGATGCAGCGTTCAAAGGCAGGTGTAGTTTTATATACAACAGTTTAAAGCCAGTTTTTAAAAAGTTTTTATTCAACAAAATATTTGTAAACACTTGATAGATGAGTAATATAGTTATTTATAATATGTTTACTATATTTACATTACTGTAATTACAATTGAGGTACTATCAACATACTGATGCAATGTTCAAAGCCATTTATAGTTTTGTATACAACAGCTTAAAGCCAGTTTTTAAAAAGTTTTTATTCAACAAAATATTTGTAAACACTTGATAGATGGGTAATATAGATATAATAATATGTTTACTATATTTACATTACTGTAATTACATTTGAGTTACTTTCAACGTGGTGATGCGACGTTCAAAGTCAGTTCTAGTATTCAATCCCTTAAAGCCAGGTTTTAAAAAGTTTTTTTTCAACAAAAAATTTGTAAACACTTGATAGACGGGTAATATAGTTATTAATAATATGTTAATATATTTACATATCTGTAATTACATTTGAGTTAGTTTCAACATACTGATGCTGTGTTCAAAGCCATTTATAGATTTGTATAAAACAGCTTAAAGCCAGATTTTAAGAAGTTTTTATTCAACAAAATTTTTGTAATCACTTGATAGATGGGTAATATAGTTATTAATAATAGGTTTACTATATTTACATTACTGTAATTACATTTGAGTTACTTTCAACATGGTGATGCAGTGTTCAAAGCCAGTTATAGTTTTGTATACAACTGCTTAAAGCCAAATTTTAGAAATGTTGTTATTCAACAAAATATTTGTAAACACTTGATAGATGAGTAATATAGTTATTAATAATATGTTTACTATATTTACATTACTGTAATTACATTTGAGTTACTTTCAACATGGTGATGCAGTGTTCAAAGCCAGTTATAGTTTTGTATACAACTGCTTAAAGCCAAATTTTAGAAATGTTGTTATTCAACAAAATATTTGTAAACACTTGATAGATGAGTAATATAGTTATTAATAATAAGTTTACTATATTTACATTACTGTAATTACATTTGAGTTACTTTCAACATGGTGATGCAGTGTTCAAAGCCAGTTATAGTTTTGTATACAACTGCTTAAAGCCAAATTTTAGAAATGTTGTTATTCAACAAAATATTTGTAAACACTTGATAGATGAGTAATATAGTTATTAATAATATGTTTACTATATTTACATTACTGTAATTACATTTGAGTTACTTTCAACATGGTGATGCAGTGTTCAAAGCCAGTTATAGTTTTGTATACAACTGCTTAAAGCCAAATTTTAGAAATGTTGTTATTCAACAAAATATTTGTAAACACTTGATAGATGAGTAATATAGTTATTAATAATATGTTTACTATATTTACATTACTGTAATTACATTTGAGTTACTTTCAACATGGTGATGCAGTGTTCAAAGCCAGTTATAGTTTTGTATACAACTGCTTAAAGCCAAATTTTAGAAATGTTGTTATTCAACAAAATATTTGTAAACACTTGATAGATGAGTAATATAGTTATTAATAATATGTTTACTATATTTACATTACTGTAATTACATTTGAGTTACTTTCAACATGGTGATGCAGTGTTCAAAGCCAGTTATAGTTTTGTATACAACTGCTTAAAGCCAAATTTTAGAAATGTTGTTATTCAACAAAATATTTGTAAACACTTGATAGATGAGTAATATAGTTATTAATAATATGTTTACTATATTTACATTACTGTAATTACATTTGAGTTACTTTCAACATGGTGATGCAGTGTTCAAAGCCAGTTATAGTTTTGTATACAACTGCTTAAAGCCAAATTTTAGAAATGTTGTTATTCAACAAAATATTTGTAAACACTTGATAGATGAGTAATATAGTTATTAATAATATGTTTACTATATTTACATTACTGTAATTACATTTGAGTTACTTTCAACATGGTGATGCAGTGTTCAAAGCCAGTTATAGTTTTGTATACAACTGCTTAAAGCCAAATTTTAGAAATGTTGTTATTCAACAAAATATTTGTAAACACTTGATAGATGAGTAATATAGTTATTAATAATATGTTTACTATATTTACATTACTGTAATTACATTTGAGTTACTTTCAACATGGTGATGCAGTGTTCAAAGCCAGTTATAGTTTTGTATACAACTGCTTAAAGCCAAATTTTAGAAATGTTGTTATTCAACAAAATATTTGTAAACACTTGATAGATGAGTAATATAGTTATTAATAATATGTTTACTATATTTACATTACTGTAATTACATTTGAGTTACTTTCAACATGGTGATGCAGTGTTCAAAGCCAGTTATAGTTTTGTATACAACTGCTTAAAGCCAAATTTTAGAAATGTTGTTATTCAACAAAATATTTGTAAACACTTGATAGATGAGTAATATAGTTATTAATAATATGTTTACTATATTTACATTACTGTAATTACATTTGAGTTACTTTCAACATGGTGATGTGGCCATCAAAGCCAGTTATAGTTTTGTATACAACAGCTTAAAGCCAGATTTTAGAAACGTTTTTGTTTCTGAAAAATATTTGTAAATAGTTTTTTGTATAGTTATTAATAATATATTACACTATATGTACACTATTTACGAATGTAGCTGGGAGGTCCACCTGACAGGAGGTATAGGGCCCTCCTGGCAGCAGGCATTTTGCCATCCCACCTGAGTTGGCTAAGCAGGCTCCATTTATGTTACCCATCTTCGATAAATTGTCTGTAATAAGCATTGACTGGTTTAGTTTATAAATTTTAATTACATATCAAATGCCAGATGTGTAGAATTAAAAACATATTCACTATTTACATAACAAGTAGTGATAGTATTTTGTGTTTTGTGGTATTAGTAAATAAAAAACATATTCAATCTAAGCTGCTTTAATTTTGGTTACCACTACCAATAATAACCTAAACTATGAATTTTTATTTCTAAATAACGAAAACATAATTAAATTTTACTTTAAAAGACTAAAGGAGGCCAAATATTTGATATAATTGTTTTGTACTGCCGCTACATTATTGCATATTACCCTATAGATGAAATATTGTTGAATCTATTTACACTCATTTTCAAACATACACTGTTTACAATATTTTCTATTTCATATACAAAATGTATCATACAAATTCTTTTTTATATTTATAGTTAGGTCAAACGACGTTTTTAAACATTTTATTATATAATACTTTTATTAATACATGAATACAAAATTACCAATTTGTATTTCATAAATTGACCATTCAAAATTTCCACAATTGCAAAATCATTACAGGAGGAATTTAAACAAATAAACTGTAACGCCAGAGATTTCCAAACAGGACACACTATGGCCTATTCCTCAGATAATAGCAAACTCCCGGACATAAGTACTTCCTTTCAAATTCCCCAAGTGGACCACGACTTTATTTTAAACCAGAACATGACCTTAGTCTTCAACCTCGATCGTCCTTCACAAAATTCCCCGAGTTATCACATGTGTATCATCCGATAGGTTAGCGATAGAGCTAAGGCCAACGAGATGACCAATCAGTGTAAAGATTATTCTGGAAGGGGTTGGCATATGGTGTTCTGGAAGTGTTCCTATATATTGTTATGTACCAGCCAAAAGGCAGGTTGATGGAATGTAATGAGATAATAGATCGAATCATGAGAATGATGGGTAGATTTTGTTAGAAATGTAATGTATATTTAGGAACTTATATTTTGTGTAGTTGTGTTCTACAAAGATGTACGCAAAGATGTTATGTAAGTAACAATATAGATACTCTATTATTACAATGATTTGTGTTGCATTTCTTAGTAACTTACCTGCTTCAACACTTCTCAATTAAAGCCAGAACAAAATCTAAATCCATGTCCGCTTCTCGGTTGTGACAAAACCTAACCGCAATTATGGTTGTATGATATGTCTGTATTCATGGAACAAAGTTGGTTTTTATCGTAAAAATCTAAAAACGTTGTTAACGCAATGAAATAGATAAGTATGAAAAAGCACGAGAATAATCATATGGGCAAGTAATAAGACCAGAATGGAACATGTAAGAGGATTTTGGCACGATCAATGGAACAGCCAGTAACCCAGACCGGGATACTTTACTTTTGGAAATGAAACGTACCTCATCGCAGCCTGTAAACCAAATCATCGCCTCTATGTAAGCGAATTGGTCAAACCAAATCCGCCAAACTAAATTCAAATTCACTAATTGAAATGATCATGCGGCAAACTCTTCCTGCGGAAACATGCAAGAGTCAACGAAACCATTTCAGCTACTGATCTGACGTAAACCTTTCATAACGTAGCAGTGCCTTGTCCAAACCCTTATTTAAGTTGTGTGCATATATATATATATATATATATATATATATATATATATATATATATATATATATGATGAATAATTACTATCTGGAGTACATCCGTTCATTCTGCAGACCATAAATTCGCAGTTCCGACGTTTCGCTAGAATCTCATCCAGCATTGACGAGGTGAACCCAACAACAGTAGAAGAGCGAGTGAAGAGCGCAGATAACTCCTATATATAGAGGAATGAAGCCACGCCCATTGATGTCAATACACACATTGATGTCAATCCAGACACACCTGAGCCAAACAATTACTCACATTCCTTTGCCTTTGTTCACCTTTCTGCTGATAAAGTCTATCGATGACACACTTCCAGACTGCAGGCAAATTCAAAGTATCATCGCGTTTGTTAAGACTCTCTCGCTTCTCTATTTCGATAGCCTCACGAACAATTCTAGTCCTGTAGTTTTCCACTTGAGCAATCTGTCGGCAAGATTGGAAATCAATGGTATGCCCTGTATCGCAGTGGTGCCTGTACAGAGCCGAAGTTTTCTGCTTGTTTTTAAGGCCCAGTTTGTGCTCCTCAAGCCTAGCTGTGATATGTCTGTTCGTTTGGCCAATGTACGATTTCTTACAAACTCCACAGGAAACGCTGTAAACACCATGGTTTTACAAGAAGATCTTATCTTTGGCGTTACCAACAACCTTGTTGATGGTTATGTAAGGTTTGTAAACGGAACGTAAACCATGCCTCCTAAAGAGTCTGCCAATCCTATCAGTGGTTCCTTTAATAAAGGGCAGAATTACAGTACCAGCTTTCTCAGTCTCTTTTTCGTCCACGTCAACAGGAAGGACATTTTGGCAGTGTAACCCTTTAATAATGGCATATTCCTTATAGCCATTGCTTCTAAGCACCTCTCTTATAGTAATAAGTTCCTGGTCCCTCGAATCGATGTCTGTTAACTTGTGAGACCGAGAGAAGAGCGTGTCAGCGACAGCCTGGATCTGAGATGGGTTAAGACTGAGCGTTAAGATATCTATTGGTATGAGTCGGTTTTCTGTAGATTGAATGGTGAACACAACCCTTCTGACCCTTCCTAACCAAGACGTCCAGAAACGGCAAGCAGCCATCACTCTCCAGTTCCAAAGTGAAAAATATCCTCGAGTGGCAAGACTTGAGGTACGTAAGGAACTTATCAAGTTCTGTGCCACCATGTTGCCAAATCATAAAGACGTCATCCACATAACGAAACCAAGCTTTAGGCCTGAGAAAAGCATCATTCAGGGCGTCTTGCTTAAAGAACGTTATAAAAGTATTGGCTACAGCTGGAGAAAGTGAAGATCCCATAGGGGCACCATCAAGTTGCCTGTAAAACTGTTCATTAAACAAAAAGTAAGTGTTTTTGAGACAGTGCCTAACCAGATCCAAGACATGCGGAGGGAGCTTTTCAAAAATATACATCCTCTGAAGAACTTCATCAATGGGAACGCTGGGAAACAATGACTTGACATCCAAGCTAACCATTATGTCACTTTCTTCAACTTGGATTCCTTGCAGCACTTGGACAAAATGTTCAGAGTTCTTGATATAGGAATCAGCCTTCTGAACCAACGGCTGCATAAGTTTAGCCAAATATTTCTCCAGTTCCTAAAGAGGTGAATTAATAGCACTCGCTATAGGTCTCATTGGAGTGCCCGGTTTATGGATTTTAGGTAAACCATATAACTTAGGACATCTACTAGACTTTTCCCGAGGAATTATCCTGGATTGAGTTTCCTCATCGATAGGAGTCGGTTTAATAATCCGCCTGGTAGTCTTTTCCAAGTAGATGGTCGGATCGTTTTTAACAACTTTGTAATTTTCATCATTAAGGATCTCCTTCATCTTGTCTATATAATCTGAAGTGTTTAAAACAACAGTAGCGTTGCCCTTATCAGCCGGCAGTATAGTAGTGTCTCCATTATTTTTCAGTTTGAAAAGGGCTCTCTTTTCTCCAGGAGTGAGATTAGGTTTAGGAATTCTGCTAGTACGTAAAATACTAGCAACCTCCTGACGCATCTCTTCAGCTTCAGTTTTATCTATGTAGGCGATAGAGGTTTCAACCTCAGATATTATTTCTTCCAAAGGAAGCCTGGTAGGATCAATGGCAAAGTTAAACCCTTTACATAGGACAGAGATTTCAGCATCAATGAGGCTGTAGCTAGAGATGTTCTTCACAACCAAATCAGGATCCAGAGTCTGACGATGAATTTCAGACGTTTTAGCAGTAAGGCACCTGTTTCTCAGTTTTCAGACTTATATTGGTTTCTGATCTCCAAGCCACTAGAGTATCGATACGATCCCACAAAATACGATGAACAACATTGCTAAGGTCAATGTGCAAAGTGAAAAGTTCCCTTTCAGTGGTAGCAAGGTTCTTCAATTGAAGCACTTCAGAACCGAAAGAACCGGTGAAAGACAATTCTTTCCCATAGAACCGTGGTTCACTGAGTCTTACTGAAGTGCTTCAGAAAAGAACCGGTGAAAGGCAATTCTTTTTAAAAGAACCGTGTTTCACTGAGTCTTTCAAATGAAGCGCTTCAATTGAACCGTTCATATACCGTGCGCCCAACTCTACAATAGCTTAAAACCAGATTATAAAAAGTTTTTTTTCAACAAAATGTTTGTAAACACTTGATACATGGGTAATATAGTTATTAATAATATGTTTACTATATTTACATTACTGTAATTACATTTGAGTTACTTTCAACAAACTGATGCAGCGTTCAAAGCCAGTTATAGTTTTGTATACAACTGCTTAAAGAAAGATTTTAGAAAGTTTCATATTCAACAAAATATTTTTAAACACTTCATAGATGGGTAATATGGTTACTAATAATAAGTTTACTATATTTACATTTCTGTAATTACATTTGAGTTACATTCAACATACTGATACGGCGTTCAAAGACAGTTATAGTTTTGTATACAACTGCCTAAAGCCAGATTTTAGTAAGTTTTTATCAACAAAATATTTGTAAACACTTGATAGATGGGTACTGTAGTTATCAGTAATATGTTTACTATATTTACATTACTGTAAGCACATTTGAGTAACTTTCAACATGGTGATGGAGTTCAAAGCCAGATATAGTTTTGTATACAACTGCCTAAAGCCAGATTTTAGTAAGTTTTTATCAACAAAATATTTGTAAACACTTGATAGATGGGTACTATAGTTATCAGTAATATGTTTACTATATTTACATTACTGTAATTACATTTGAGCTACTTTCTTCATACTGATGCGGCGTTCAAAGCCAGTTATACTTTTGTATACAACAGCTTAAAGCCAGGTTTTAAATGGGTGTTTTTTCAAAAAATATTTGTAAATACTTGATAGATGGGTAATATAGTTGTCAATAATATGTTTAATATATTTACATTAGTGTAATTATATTTGAGTTACTTTTAACATACTGATGCGGCGTTCTAAGTCAGTTCTAGTATTGTATGCAATAGCTTAAAGCCAGATTTTAGTAAGTTTTTATCAACAAAATATTTGTAAACACTTGTTTGATGGGTACTATAGTTATTAATAATATGTTTACCATATTTACATTTCTGTAATTACATTTGAGTTGCTTTCAACGTGGTGATGCGACGTTCAAAGTCAGTTCTAGTATTGTATACAACAGCTTAAAGCCAGGTTTTAAAAAGGTTTTTTTAGGCCATATATTTGTAAACACTTGATAGATGGGTAATATAGTTATTAATATTATGTTTACTATATTTACATTACTGTAATTACATATGAGTTACTTTCAACATACTGATGCGGTGTTCAAAGCCATTTATAGTTTTGTATACAACACCTTAAATCCAGATTTTAAAAAGCTTTTTATTTCGTAAAATATTTGTAAACACTTTTTAATATGGTTATTAATAATATCATACACTATATGTACACTATTTACGAATTTTTAGTTGGGAAGTCCACTTGACAGGATATATATAGGGTGATCCTGTCAGCAGGCATTTAGGCAGCAGACCTGTGTTCATTTACATGACACATCTTGGAAGCATTGTCTGTATAAAGCAACTGGTTTAGTTTATAAATATAAATTATGTATCAAGAGCCAGATATGTAAAATTAAAAACATATTCACTATTTACATAACATCAAGTAGTTATGGTATTTTGTGTTTTAGAAAATAAGGAACATATTGAATCTAAGCTGCTTTAATTTTGGTTACCAGTACCACTATTAACGTAAACTAAGATTTATGAATAAACACATATAGGCCTACAATATGGTAAACAAATGTAAGTATAAGTACATATGTAGGCCTGGTATGTTTTTGTGAAGTACATATTTTAGACCAAGTATTTACAACATTTTTGTAAAGGTTTAGTTATTTCAAAACTTAGATTTTATAAATATTAATATCTATTACAATATTTTTTTATATTTAATTACTTGATAAATATCTTACGGTTGTGGTTACCATTAACAATGTATATTTTTATAAACGTCACCTATTATTTTGTTATAAAACAGTTGATTTATGAAATTGTGTTTTCAGGTGGTTTTCTTTGCGACCATGTTACTCACACAATGTTATGGTGGGCCTTACACGAATTTATGAATGCACGTAAATATATATAAGAAAAAAAAGTTCATTTAGTGAATGAGACTAAGACTTGAAGTTACTTAATCACAGTCCAATTAAGTAATTCTGTTCTGAATTTGCTGCTGATATTTGAAATGGGAACTTTATGACCAGACACATATTTTCAATACACACACCACTAATGTTTTATGATTATTCTTACAATTATTGATTGAATAACTATCAAATACAAAGTTAATTGTTTTGTAGGTAAAGCAATCCCACGTACAAAAGAAATTAAAAAACAATTCCCTTTTTTAAAAACCAACATAAATGACACGGCTTCCCCATATTGGAGGCATAACGTAGAACTTCCACTAAGGTAATGTTATCGTTCGTCATCATTATTGGAACTTCTCAAATAAAACTCTACGTATACTGCAATGGTCCTTCACCCCGTCCCTTACAACCTCAACCTGCCACCTGTCGAAAGTTGCCTACCACCTAGTTACATGAGCAAGTATTGAAAATTCCATCTAATAAGTATACCCTGGGAACGTTGTCTATAAAGTGTATTTAAAGTCAGTGATCTGTCATATGGTCTAATTTATGTCAGCTGAAAACACATAAAATTTATCACATCATACCATCATCCACCATGCTCCTGCTTTAGTGAGGTACATGCAAGATAGAGTCTTACCATATCCTACTAAAAGAGATTCTGTGTTTCATATGGTAAAACCTGCCAGTGAGTATCAACTCCTGGGCTTTAAAGCAAAACCAACTAGTCCTTAAGCTAGCTTATAATTTATAATTTAATTTAATTAATTTCTCTAAATGGGTTGCTCGATTATCTTTAGGTTGCACCTTGATTCCTAGCTATTTATTATTAAATAAATATGACTGACTCTAATAGGCTGGATTTTAATAATTGTATTGATTTTATTAATTTACTAGTTGGGAAATAATTAAATTTATTAGTTTTGTACACAGGATTAATTCAATAAAAATTACTCTTTTGGCTGTTCTTGGAAACTGAATTTAATAATAAAGAAATTTGTAACTGAAATAAATTGAATATATTCTTTCAAATGGTACTATCTTAAAGTCCTTAGCTAACAAAACATAAATTAAATTTACCTTAAATAAACTAAGATTACTTTGATATTTATTGCAGGGAGGTTGGCTAAGTTTATTTCAATTATTATAAATTTCAAATTTAATTTATGATCTTATTTTTTGCCAGCAGTTAAATGACATTCAATAAATTTACATATTGTACCATTTAAACCAAATTTGTTACTAATTCTACTACCACAGAAATCATTGATTTACAAGCCTTTGAATATATATATATAAATTGAAATATTTTAATTAAAACTAAATTTCAAATTTTATCACTCATTCAGAAAATACTAAATCATTTGTAATTGATTTTGTTTAATAATTTCTGGTTGAGAAATTATTTATATTTTTCTACAAGTTAAATATTAATAAATATTTTTTCACAGTTTATTTAACTACTGGTTGTAACAAACTTTACTGCATTTCCTTAGATATTATGAATGAATTTATTTTAGAAATATGCCTAATATTCTTTCTATTTTTTTCCATATGCTTTACTATTTTTCTATTTTGCAAAGCATTGCAACATTTTTATAACTTAATAATTTTGTAATTTCCAATTTTTTAATTAAATTTTCAAGGAAATAAAGCCATTATTTATAATTTACACATTTAAAGCATTTATTTGAATCTTTGGAACGTATTTCAAGATCAAATTTTATTTAATTACTAAATTTGTATAAAAATCATGACTTGCCCAAATCTCGCACTTCCCAAGGTCCTAGGAGATGACTTTATGCTTCCAGACTGGTAGTCTTCTTGCTTTAGTCTGGATTACGGCTCATCCAGGAAGCGAGAAGGGACAAATTCGGCGAAGCCAGATTCTTGACAAATGAAAATTTTAACCGTAATTTTTCATATTTCGATGTCTAGTTTTCACTAGACATAAATTAAGACATACTACATTATTCCCGCACTCCGCGGCCTCGAGTTTTTGCTCTAGAAATTCATATTGGTATTTTTGCTAATTTAACAGAAACTGTGACCTTTCTGATTAGTGGCCTAGTTATGAGAGAGCGCCTAAACGCTCAGCGACGGTTATCGTCTCTATTCCCCCACCCTCGATTTGCTTGTCTGACTTGGATTTGAACCGTTTTTTCTTGTCTTAAAACTGTTTATTTAAAATATTGTAGAAACCTGAATTTTACGTAGCACACAAAACACTCCCGAAGTCATGATTTTTGTACAATTACAGTTTATTTTAGAATTATACACTTAATGATCAATATTCATGGCTTGGAAAATTTAGATAAATTATATTTTATAAATTGAGATTATTTCAATTTTTTATTGAATTGTGACGGTACATTTCAACCCCTTACAATACACATTCAGAATCTTTTTACGTACTAGTTTGAATATTAAATTATTATGAAAATGTGTAACACAATGAAATAGTATTAAGGTAAAATGAGCAAAACCGTATAATATTTGTCTAAATTTCAATATTAAAGACAACTTTAATTCATGTGCTTTATTAAAATTATTAGAGATTCAGAGATAATTTGAAGACACTGGCAATATACAATATTAGATGAAATTCTGTGTCATAAAAATAACATTTTAAGTTCTAATCAGTGATGCATTATCAAGTGTTACCTTGATATTTTATCTGAGCTGTTATAAATGCTTCAAAGACATGCACAGATTTATTGTTATTTTAAAAAAATATACGCATTTATGCAAAATATAAACATTTTAAAATGTTTTAAGAAATGGTGCTTTTAAAAAGGTGAATGTCTCCCTTCTGGCCCCTGACTCTATTCTCGAACCTTTGAACGGCGCAATGCTGGCTGACAGTCAGCCATTGGAACAAGCAATTTGCCTTTTATAGGAATCAAACATATTAAAACTTTTATTGTATCTTGGTTCCCACATTTGACCTTGAAACTTTTGTATAGCAACTTAGGAATTGCCGAAGTTCCAGCGGCTATTTTCAACAAGTCGTTCAGGCTCAAGTTTCAAACCAGGCGACAAAGACATGCACAGATTTATTGTTAATTTAAAAAATATACAGTACCTTCAAAAAGTATTTTAGGGCATTTTAAGAAATGGTGCTTTTAAAAAGGTGAATGTCTCCCTTCTGGCCCCTGACTCTATTCTTGAACCTTTGAACGGCGCAATGCTGGCTGACAGTCAGCCACTGGAACAAGCAATTTGCCTTTTATAGGAATCAAACATATTTAAACTCTAATTGTATATTTGTTCCCTCGTTTGACCCTTGAAGCTTTGGTATAGCAGCAACCTAGGAACTGCCGAAAAGTTCCAGCGGCTATTTTCAACAAGTCGTTCAGGCTCAAGTTTCAAACCAGGCGACAGACAAATCCAAACACCTGGCCTCCCTGTAGCAGGATTACAGGGATACGCCACGATCCCCAGCCTACATAGACTTACGGAATCTTAACCTTCGCGTTCACGTACAACGTAACTCTATCGCTGTCTACTAGATAGCAGTAGCTCCTGTGTATAGCTGTTGCATTACCGTACTGTTTCATTTCACTATCTCCTGATTATCCATGGAAAGAGCTTATGAGCTTGGTACATACTTTCATTCCCGTTTCCTTCAATCGCGGTAGGGATACTAACCGCATGCGCATGTAAGACGGAGGTAGCTCGCTAGAGGTTGGCTGCCACGAGGGCTGGGCGGGTTTTCGGGGCTCAGACCCGGTTGAAAAAAAAAATAGCATTTATATTTTAACTTAATTAACATAAAATGGGTAATACTTGATAAAATAGAGATCCTTTTACTTTATTTACACCATTGTTCTTCAAGAATATATTCCCAATGAGAAACAAACAGTTTTACTTAGCGCAAAAATAGATAATGCTTAAAATTGACATAAAAATAGTGTTGAAAATATAACTATTAGTCTACTCGGTAAACATATTATGTGAGTAATAATTCTGCTTTTGAATATTTGTTATTTTACGTTGAATCGCTTTACTTTTAAAAGATATGATTTTGGATTTAATCGATGATTGTGGGAAAAATAATAAAATATTAGTGGTGTTTGTTTTGAAAATATGTGACTGGCCATAAAGTTCCTATTTCCAACACTATCAGCAAATTCAGAACAGACTGTTCAGTAAAATTTACTGTTGTATACAACAGTTTAAAGCCACATTTTAGAACGTTTTTATTCAACAAAATATTTGTAAACACTTGATAGATGGGTAATATAGTTATTAATAATATGTTTACTATATTTAAATTTCTATAATTACATTTGAGTTGCTTTCAACATACTGACGCAGCGTTCAAAGCCAGGTATAGTTTTGTATACAACAGCTTAAAGCCAGATTTTAGAAAGTTTCATATTCAACATAATATTTGTAAACACTTGATAGATGGGTAATATAGTTATTAATAATATGTTTACTGTATTTACATTAATGTAATTACATTTGAGTTACTTTTAACATACTGATGCAAACAGTTGCTGAGGTTGGCTAATTTCTTAGTTTCTCTGTAAAATAACAGTTTTATTCCATTTTTACGTGTTTGATTTTCCACTATTTAAAACAAATCCCCCTTATTCGGCGTTTCTGGACGACGCTATCCGCCTTGTTAACAAACTAGCCTTTTTCTTTTACTTCATTTTCGACCAATACAATTTACGTTCCTATGACAACAACTGGTTGTTTGGGCACGATTTTCTGGGATTTCCATTTATAGCTTCTTATACTACCGATGTTTTTGTTGAGTTGATTTATTATATTTTAAATCCTCCCCCAGCCGAATTTCACTTTTATATTTGTCCAAATTACCTTCTTTTAATTTTAGCGTCTTAGTCTTCCACTGAAGCTTCTGTCAGCCATCTTGCCAAATTTTCCAAGCGTCTATCGCTGATGTTTACTATTTTCAATATGCTTTCATCGGACCTGCTGTGAGACTATGTTTAACACAAAAATTGAGACATCGTGAATGAGGCTATCTCTTAGACTATAGATTCCCTTTAAAATAGCTTACTTGATATCATTTCAACTTATTAATCTAGTTATTTGACATAAATATGAACTTTTTTACATTGTGCATTAATTGATTCATATTTTCATTGGAATTTATTTCACTAAATTATTATTTTTTATAATTTACTTTACGTGGGTTTCCTTGACAATTACCACGTTTTACAATTGTCGAAAATAGATATTGCGAAAGAACTGCTAGTGTCGCCGCAACTTCAGGCCGGCGCCGATAGGGATCTGAATTCATTTTGGTAATTTTAGAATAGACCTAAAAGAATGGTTTTAATTGTAAAGTCCCGTTATTTTAAATCTTTAGTTTTATAGTTGACTCGTTTCAAAGTTAGATATTAAAATATTATTCAAATTTAATATATTTATTTTTAAATTTAAAGATTTGAGAATTATCCTCTGGTCGTGGATACCATATACCAAAAAAATATTGAACATTGATCTGATGATATAAACATAACCTCTAAAGCAGGGGTTCCTAAACTTTTTTGTACCACGCCCCCGTCTGGTTATTTGGACACCCCCACGCCCCCCTACACATATCAGCTTTCCATTTTGCAACATCCTATTTCCACGGTGCCGTACATACCAACTCCTACTTGTACAAGTACATGAACTCGTACAAGTATGTCCCTACTTGATACGGTGAGTAGGTAGATTTTTTGTTCACTGTTGAATGCGGTAACGCAGAATGGAAAGATTCAATAATTGTACGTATGATGAAAATTAAAACAAGTATTACATGAAAAACGAATATAATTACTGATACAAAATTTAACATTGTAACACAGATACATTTTCAATTTAAGGAAGGTGAAACAATAAAAAAAAACATAAAAATAAAACATAAAACATAATAGTGAAACAAAACATAAAATATAATTTAGTGAGATGGGTGCGCTTGCATTTTCTGAATAAGTTGACAAATCCTGGGTTGAGTTTCAGACAAAGCACAGCGTAGGTCAATTTCGACATCAAGTTTGTTGCAGTACTTGGTTTTGATCGCCACAAGAGTTGAAAACGCTTTTTCGCACATGTATGTTGTTGAAAAAGGCAAGTACATCCGAACTGCTTTCTCTGAAACACTGGGGTAAACTTTTAAGTACTTTAACCAAAATGAGGGCTTGTCCATTTGTTCAAAATCGTATCTTGCAGCAGAGTCATTTTTTATTTCTATTCCCTCCTCTTGCAACTCTTCTGGCAGCAACTGTATGTCCATGTGGAACAGGTCGGTTGATAGTTTGTAAAACTCCTCTGAAGTTAGGAAAGTACCTGCTGAACTATTCCTTGAAGTTCTCCAAATGGTGAATTATCAAGTTTTTCAAAAGCGGTCCTTCAAAAACGTCCTCAAAACATGCTTCTTCTGAGACTGATACTACTTTGCTGAAACTTGAATAGTTGCTGGGGTTCATTGACACTTTACGTATCCAAAGTTGTAGTTTCTCAACGTACATCTTGATGGCATCCTGATGTGTTACTATATTTGAGTCTGCACCTTGCAGTCTCAAGTTTAGGTTGTTTAACGTCTCAAAAAAGTCTGATAAATAGGCCAAAATCACTTGGTTACTGGGTTTTTTTTGAACTCTACACTAAGATCGTTTTGTTTCTGCTGTGCCAAAAACGTAATCACTTCATCACGGAGCTAAAATAGTCTTCCCAACATATTGCATTTTGATAGCCATCGTACTTCTGTATGAAATAGCATCGTTTTGTGGTCACTTCCTAAATATTCACAAAGAACTTTAAACAGTCGAGTATTTAATGCACTGTTCTTAACGTAGTTGACTACTTTAATAGATAGTTTTAAAACAGCATTGAGTTCGTTTGGAAGCGTTTTTGCTGCCAAGGCTTGGCGCTGAATAAAACTATAAATCCAAACCACATCAGCATTTTTCTCTTTGACCAACTGCACAAAGCTTGAATGAGAACCCAGCTTTGAAGGAGCACCATCTGTGCATACACCAATAAGTTTTTGCTAAGAACGTTCGTGTTTCTTCAAAAAATCTGATACTGCTTCCATCACATTTACAGCTTTAGTAGTGGTCAACAGCTCAGTAGAAAAAATCAGTTCATCCTTCATTCTTTAATTTTCAGTGTAACGAACATATAGAATCAAATGAGAACATTGTGCTATGTCTGTACTCTCGTTAAGCTGGATAGCAAAAAACGGGGATTTTTTTATTGCATCAACCACCTGGTTTTTAATGTCTTCGGCCATATCATCAATTCGGCGTTTTACGGTGTTGTCTGAAAGTGGTATTTGTGATAGCTTTTGCCTACTAACAGTTCCAAGGACAACATCGGCTGCTTTTAAAAGGCACGGTTTAACAAGCGTTTCACCAATAGTGTGACTTTTCTTTTCCTTAGCAATAAGAAGAGATAATTCATAGGAAGCTTCAAGCACTTTTAGAGATGACTGAGCAGCAGATCCAGTGCTATCTAACGTCATGCGCTTTAAATTCTGAGACTTAGCAGCAAAAAAACTCTTTAGGTTTGTCCTTTAAAGAGGCATGTTTGGTTGACAAATGTCTCAGAAGACGATTAGGTCTCATCGCGTCATTGCTTAATACTTCATAGCAAATAACGCACTGAGGGTGATCAACATTATCTTTAAGCAAGGAAACAAACCCATATTGAATATAATCGTCAATATACTTGCGTTTCTTTGCTTCACACAGAACTCACACAACACAAAACCAATTACTCCAATTCAAACGTCGCAGCAATTATAGAACAGCCACATTACAGCAAACACGGTGACTGATATTTCACGGAAAGTACTGTGCCAGAACGGACTAGTTACAACGCAAGCACTGAACAAACTGCGTTGGATTGAAGATGCGGTGGAACACTCGCACTCACGCCAAGGCCAAACGGAGGTATCGGTACACACACCACACAACTTTATTGAAACTTTACAAAAACAATTATGGAAACTTAGAAAGACTTTATTTCAAAGATCTGAGGAAATTATTTTTGTAATTTTTTTATTTATTTCATTTGAGTGTCACGCCCCCCTGGACTTTCTCCACGCCCCGAACAGGGGGGCTCGCCCCCAGTTTGGGAACCCCTGCTCTAAAGTCAATATAAAACAGCTGATTTATGAATAAACACATATAGGCCTACAATATGGTAAACGAATGTAAGAATAAGTATGTTTCTGTGAAGTACATATTTTAGACCAAGTATTTACAACATTATTGTAAAGCTTTTGTTATTTCAAAACTTAGTTTTATAAATATGAAAATCTATTACAATATTTTTTAAAATTTGATTAATCAATAAATATCCTACGGTTGTGGTTACCATTAACAAATATTGAAAATGTAACTGATATTCATATAAACTTCAAATGATATTTTTTTATAAAACAGCTGATTTATGATATTGTGATTTCAGGTGGTTCTCTTTTATGTTACTCACACAATGTCATGGTGGGCCCTACACGAATTTATGAATGCGTGTAAATTTATATAAGGAAAAAAAGTTCATTTAGTGAATGAGACTAAAACTTGAATTCACTTAATCTCAGTCCAATTAAGTATGTCTGTTCTGAATTTTCTGCTGATATTTGAAATGGGAACTTTATGGCCAGTCACATATTTTCTACACACACTACTAATGTCTTATGATTGTTCTTACAATTATTGATTGAATAACTATCAAATACAATGTCAATTTTTTTGTAGGTAAAGCAATCCCACGTACAAAAGCAATTAAAAAACCAACAAAAATGACACGATGTCCCAACATTCTTCCGTAACATAGAACTTCCACTAATTAAATGTAATTGTTCTGCAACATTGTTGGAACTTCTCCAATAAAACTTTACGTATAGCCTATACATTCAGAATCTTTTTACGTACTGGTTTGAATATTAAATTTTTATGAAAATGTGTAACACAATGAAATGGTATTGAAGTAAAATGAATAAAATCATATAATATTTGTCCAAATTTCAGTATTAAAGATAGCTTTAATCCATCTGCTTTGTTAAAATTATTAGTGATTTAGAGATAATTTGAAAACATTGGCAATATACAATTTTAGATGAAATTCTGTGTCATAAAAATAACATTTTAAGATCTAAACAGTGATGCATTATCAAGTGTTACCATAATATTTGTTCTGACAATAAATGCATTTTATCATCCATTAGGCCATTTATGCTTTTTTATAATATATTATTAATGAACTAATACAAAATTTCTCCAGCTAATGTAGGTTTGGCCCACCTCATATTCAAATCCTTTTATCTGAGCTGTTATAATTTTAAATAATTAATAATTCGTTCAAAAAATATTTTAAGGAATTATAAGAAATGTGGTGCTTTTAAAAAAGGTGAAGAAATGTGGTGCTTTTAATAAAGGTGAAGAAATGTGGTGCTTTTAAAAAAGGTGAAGAAATGTGGTGCATTTAAAAAAGGTGAAGAAATGTGGTGCTTATAAAAAAGGTGAAGAAATGTGGTGCTTTTAAAAAAGGTGAAGAAATGTGGTGCTTTTAAAAAAGGTGAAGAAATGTGGTGCTTTTAAAAAAGGTGAAGAAATGTGGTGCTTTTAAAAAAGGTGAAGAAATGAGGTGCTTTTAAAAAAGGTGAAGAAATGTGGTGCTTATAAAAAAGGTGAAGAAATGTGGTGCTTTTAAAAAAGGTGAAGAAATGTGGTGCTTTTAAAAAAGGTGAAGAAATGTGGTGCTTTTAAAAAAGGTGAAGAAATGTGGTGCTTTTAAAAAAGGTGAAGAAATGTGGTGCTTTTAAAAAAGGTGAAGAAATGTGGTGCTTTTAAAAAAGGTGAAGAAATGAGGTGCTTTTAAAAAAGGTGAAGAAATGTGGTGCTTATAAAAAAGGTGAAGAAATGTGGTGCTTTTAAAAAAGGTGAAGAAATGTGGTGCTTTTAAAAAAGGTGAAGAAATGTGGTGCTTTTAAAAAAGGTGAAGAAATGTGGTGCTTTTAAAAAAGGTGAAGAAATGAGGTGCTTTTAAAAAAGGTGAAGAAATGTGGTGCTTTTAAAAAGGGTGAAGAAGAGTGGTGCTTTTAAAAAAGGCGAAGAAGAGTGGTGCTTTTAAAAAGGGTGAAGAAGAGTGGTGCTTTTAAAAAAGGTGAAGAAATGTGGTGCTTTTAAAAAAGGTGAAGAAATGTGGTGCTTTTAAAAAGGGTGAAGAAGAGTGGTGCTTTTAAAAAAGGTGAAGAAGAGTGGTGCTTTTAAAAAGGGTGAAGAAGAGTGGTGCTTTTAAAAAAGGTGAAGAAATGTGGTGCTTTTAAAAAAGGTGAAGAAATGTGGTGCTTTTAAAAAGGGTGAAGAAGAGTGGTGCTTTTAAAAAAGGTGAAGAAGAGTGGTGCTTTTAAAAAAGGTGAAGAAATGTGGTGCTTTTAAAAAAGGTGAAGAAATGTGGTGCTTTTAAAAAGGGTGAAGAAGAGTGGTGCTTTTAAAAAAGGTGAAGAAATGTGGTGCTTTTAAAAAAGGTGAAGAAATGTGGTGCTTTTAAAAAAGGTGAAGAAATGTGGTGCTTTTAAAAATGGTGAAGAAGAGTGGTGCTTTTAAAAAAGGTGAAGAAATGAGGTGCTTTTAAAAAAGGTGAAGAAATGTGGTGCTTTTAAAAAAGGTGAAGAAATGTGGTGCTTTTAAAAAAGGTGAAGAAATGTGGTGCTATTAAAAAAGGTGAAGAAATGTGGTGCTTTTAAAAAGGGTGAAGAAGAGTGGTGCTTTTAAAAAAAGGTGAATGTCTTCCTTTCTGTCCCCCGACTCTATTCTCGAACCATTGAACGACCTCGCAATGTCACGTTCCCTACATTCGGCCTCTGGAACTGGCAAATTTTACCTTTAATAGGAATCAAACATTTACTTTTATTGTGTTTTTGTTCATCGTTTGATCCTTGAAATTCTTGCATAGCAACTAGGTAATTACCGAAGTTCCAGCGGCTATTTTTAAGATGTCGTTCGAGCTCAAGTTTCAAACCGGGCGACAGACAAATCCAAACACCTGGCCTCCCGGTAGCAGGATTACAGGGATACGCCACGATCCCCAGCCTACACAGATATTTAAGTTACGGAATCTTAACCTTCGCGTTCACGTACAACGTAACTCTGTCGCTGTCTACTAGATAGCAGTGGCTCCTGTGTATAGCTGCTGCATTCATAAACTCCTGTAGGGCCCACCATAATATTGTATGAGTGACAACAGCTCACAACCAGATTATAAAAAGTTTTTTTTCAATAAAATGTTTGTAAACACTTGATAAATGGGTACTATAGTTATTAATAATATGTTTACTATATTTACATTACAGTAATTACATTTGAGTTACCTTCAACATATGATGTGATGTTAAAAGCCAGTTATAGTATTGTATAAAACAGCTTAAAGGCACATTTTTAAAGTTTTTTATTCTACAAAATATTTTTAAACACTTGATAGATGGGTAATATAGTTCTTAATAATATGTTTACTATATTTACATTACTGTAATTACATTTGAGTTAGTTTCAACATACTGATGCCATGTTAAAAGCCAGTTATAGTTTTGTATACAACAGCTTAAAGTCACATTTTTAAAGTTTTATATTCTACAAAATATTTTTAAACACTTCATAGATGGGTACTATAGTTACTAATAATATGTTTACTATATTTACATTACTGTAATTATATTTGAGTTACTTTCAACATATGATGCAGCGTTCAAAGCCAGTTATAGTTATGTATACAACAGCTTAAAAGCCAGATTTTAGAAGGGTTTTTATTCAACAAAATATTTGTAAACACTTGATAGATTGGTAATATAATAAATTATTATGAAAATGTGTAACACAATGAAATTGTAAAATGAATAAAATCATATAATATTTGTCCAAATTTCAATATTAAAGATAGCTTTAATCCATCTGCTTTGTTAATTATTAGTGATTCAGAGATAATTTGAAAACATTTGCAATATAAATTATTACATGAAATTCTGTGTCATAAAAATAACATTTTAAGATCTAAACACTGATGCATTATCAAGTGTTACCTTAATATTTGTTCTGACAATAAATGGATTTTATCATCCATTAGGCCATTTATGCTTTTTTATAATATATTATTAATGAACTAATACAAAATATCTCCAGCTAATGTATGTTTGGCCCACCTCATATTCAAATCCTTTTATCTGAGCTGTTATAATTTTAAATAATTAATAATTCCTTCAAAAAATATTTTAAGGAATTATAAGAAATGTGGTGCTTTTAAAAAAGGTGAAGATGTGGTACTTTTAAAAAAGGTGAAGAAATGTGGTGCTTTTAAAAAAGGTGAAGAAATGTGGTGCTTTTAAAAAAGGTGAAGAAATGTGGTGCTTTTAAAAAAAGGTGAATGTCTTCCTTTCTGTCCCCCGACTCTATTCTCGAACCATTGAACGACCTCGCAATGTCACGTTCCCTACATTCGGCCTCTGGAACTGGCAATTTTACCTTTAATAGGAATCAAACATTTACTTTTATTGTGTTGTTGTTCATCGTTTGATCCTTGAAATTCTTGCATAGCAACTAGGTAATTACCGAAGTTCCAGCGGCTATTTTTAAGATGTCGTTCGAGCTCAAGTTTCAAACCGGGCAACAGACAAATCCAAACACCTGGCCTCCCGGTAGCAGGATTACAGGGATACGCCACGATCCCCAGCCTACACAGATATTTAAGTTGCGGAATCTTAACCTTCGCGTTCACGTACAACGTAACTCTGTCGCTGTCTACTAGATAGCAGTGGCTCCTGTGTATAGCTGCTCCTGTAGGGCCCACCATAATATTGTGTGAGTGACAACAGCTCACAACCAGATTATAAAAAGTTTGTTTTCAATAAAATGTTTGTAAACACTTGATAAATGGGTAATATAGTTCTTAATAATATGTTTACTATATTTACATTACTGTAATTACATTTGAGTTAGTTTCAACATACTGATGCCATGTTAAAAGCCAGTTATAGTTTTGTATACAACAGCTTAAAGTTACATTTTTTAAGTTTTATATTCTACAAAATATTTTTAAACACTTGATAGATGGGTAATATAGTTCTTAATAATATGTTTACTATATTTACATTACTGTAATTACATTTGAGTTAGTTTCAACATACTGATGCCATGTTAAAAGCCAGTTATAGTTTTGTATACGACAGCTTAAAGTCACATTTTTAAAGTTTTATATTCTACAAAATATTTTTAACACTTCATAGATGGGTACTATAGTTACTAATGATATGTTTACTATATTTACATTACTGTAATTATATTTGAGTTACTTTCAACATATGATGCAGCGTTCAAAGCCAGTTATAGTTTTGTATACGACAGCTTAAAGTCACATTTTTAAAGTTTTATATTCTACAAAATATTTTTAACACTTCATAGATGGGTACTATAGTTACTAATGATATGTTTACTATATTTACATTACTGTAATTATATTTGAGTTACTTTCAACATATGATGCAGCGTTCAAAGCCAGTTATAGTTTTGTATACGACAGCTTAAAGTCACATTTTTAAAGTTTTATATTCTACAAAATATTTTTAACACTTCATAGATGGGTACTATAGTTACTAATGATATGTTTACTATATTTACATTACTGTAATTATATTTGAGTTACTTTCAACATATGATGCAGCGTTCAAAGCCAGTTATAGTTATGTATACAACAGCTTAAAAGCCAGATTTTAGAAGGGTTTTTATTCAACAAAATATTTGTAAACACTTGATAGATGGGTAATATAATAAATTATTATGAAAATGTGTAACACAATGAAATGGTAAAATGAACAAAATCATATAATATTTGTCCAAATTTCAATATTAAAGATAGCTTTAATCCATCTGCTTTGTTAAAATTATTAGTGATTCAGAGAAAATTAGAAAACATTTGCAATATAAATTATTACATGAAATTCTGTGTCATAAAAATAACATTTTAAGATCTAAACAGTGATGCATTATCGGGTGTTACCTTGATATTTGTTCTGACAATAAATGCATTTTATCATCCATTAGGCCATTTATGCCTTTTTATAATATATTATTAATGAATTAATACAAAATTTCTCCAGCTAATGTATGTTTGGCCCAACTCATATTGAAATCCTTTTAGCTGAATTGTTATAAATGCTTTAAAGACATGCACAGATTTATTGTTATTTTAAAAAAATATACAAAACGTTCAAAAAATGTTTTTTTTAAAAAGGTGAATGTCTCGCCTTCTGCCCCCTGACTCAATTCTCGAACCGTTGAACTGCTTTATCAAGTTTGAGTCAAATTGCTTAAGCCACTGGAACGGGCCAATTTGCCCTTCTAAAGTAATCAAACATAAACATTTATTGTATATTTCGTTCACTTGTTTGACCCTTGTAAATTTTGTATTGCACAACCAAGGAAATTACCGAAGTTCCAGCGGCTATTTGGGAGAAGTTGTTCAAGGTTTAATTGTCAAACCAGGCGACAGAGCAATCCAAACACCTGGCCTCCCGGTAGCAGGATTACAGGGATACGCCACGATCCCCAGCCTACACAGAGTCGTAGGTTGCCGAATCTTAAACTTCACGATCAACGTACAATGTAGTTCTGTCGCTGACTACTAGATAGCAGTAGCTCCTGTATATAGCTGGTGAATTTATATTTTAATTTAATTATAATAAAATGGGTAAATGATAAAGACATTATTATTAAGTAGTCAAATTATAAAAAATTAGTGTGTAGTAATTGATAGGACAATAATAGTTCTGTAATATTATTTCTAAAATGGGTAATACTTGATAAAATAGAGATCCTTTTACTTTATTTACCCCATTGTTCTTCAAGAATATATTCACAATGAGAAACAAACAATTTTACTAAGGGCAAAAATAAATACTGCTTAAAATTGACATTAAAATAGTGTTGAAAATATAAACATTACTCTATAAACATAATATGTGAGTAATAATTCTATATTTGAATTTTGGTTTTTGTACCTTGAATCGCTTTACTTTTAAAAGATATGATTTTGGATTTTATCAATGATTGTGGGAACAATAATAAAATGTTAGTGGTGTTTGTATAGAAAATATGTGACTGGCCATAAAGTTCCTATTTCCAACACTAGAAGCAAATTCAGAACAGACATATTTGATTGGACTGAGATTAATTAAATTCAAGTTTTAGTTTCATTCACTAAATGAACTTTTTTGTAACATTATATTTCCTTCGGCTATAAATTTACACGCATTCATAAACTCGTATAGGGCCCACCATGATATTGTGTGAGTGACAACAGCTTACAATCAGATTTTACAATAGTTTTTTTCAACAAAATATTTGTAAACACTGGATAGATGGGTAATATAGTTATTAATAATATGTTAATATATTTACATTTCTGTAATTACATTTGTGATAGTTACAAGATACTGATGCAGTGTTCAAAGCCAGTTATAGTTTTGTATACAACTGCTTAAAGCCAAATTTTAGAAATGTTGTTATTCAACAAAATATTTGTAAACACTTGATAGATAAGTAATATAGTTATTAATAATATGTTTATTATATTTACATTACTGTAATTACATTTGAGTTACTTTCAACATGGTGATGCAGCGTTCAAAGCCAGTTATAGTTTTGTATACAACAGCTTAAAGCCAGATTTTAGAAACGTGTTTGTTTCTGAAAAATATTTGTAAATAGTTTTTTGTATAGTTATTAATAATATATTACACTATATGTACACTATTTACGAATGTAGCTGGGAGGTCCACCTGACAGGAGGTATAGGGCGCTCCTGGCAGCAGTCATTTTGCTATCCTACCTGAGTTAGCTAAGCAGGCTCCATTTATGTTACCCATCTTCGATAAATTGTCTGTAATAAGCATTGACTGGTTTAGTTAATAAATTTTAATTACATATCAAGTGCCAGATGTGTAGAATTAAAAACATATTCACTATTTACATAACAAGTAGTTATGGTATTTTGTGTTTTGTGGTATTAGTAAATAAAAAACATATTCAATCTAAGCTGCTTTAATTTTGGTTACCAGTACCAATAATAACCTAAACTATGAATTTTTATTTCTAAATAACGAAAACATAATTAAATTTTACTTTAAAAGACTAAAGGAGGCCAAATATTTGATATAATTGTTTTGTACTGTCGCTACATTATTGCATATTACCTTATAGATGAAATATTGTTGAATCTATTTACACTCATTTTCAAACATACACTGTTTACAATATTTTCTATTTCATATACAAAATGTATCATACAAATTCTTTTTTATATTTATAGTTAGGTCAAACGACGTTTTTAAACATTGTATTATATAATACTTTTATTAATACATGAATACAAAATTACCAATTTGTATTTCATAAATCGACCATTAAAAATTTCCACAATTGAAAAATCATTACAGGAGGAATTTAAACAAATAAACTGTAACGCCAGAGATTTCCAAACAGGACACACTATGGCCTATTCCTCAGATAATAGCAAACTCCCGGACATCAG
Organism: Prosapia bicincta; assembly: GCA_036971475.1. Classification (NCBI taxonomy): domain Eukaryota; kingdom Metazoa; phylum Arthropoda; class Insecta; order Hemiptera; family Cercopidae; genus Prosapia; species Prosapia bicincta. The sequence goes on from JBAIZL010000108.1 coordinate 744,766, forward strand.
TACTTCCATTCAAATTCCCCAAGTGGACCACGACTTTATTTTAAACCAGAACATGACCTTAGTCTTCAACCTCGATCGTCCTTCACAAAATTCCCCGAGTTATCACATGTGTATCATCCGATAGGTTAGCGATAGAGCTAAGGCCAACGAGATGGCCAATCGGTGTAAAGATTATTGTGGAAGGGGTTGGCATATGGTGTTCTGGAAGGGTTCCTATATATTGTTATGTACCAGCCTAAAGGCAGGTTGATGGAATGTAATGAGATAATAGATCGAATCATGAGAATGATGGGTAGATTTTGTTAGAAATGTATATTTAGGAACTTATATTTTGTGTAGTTTGTGTAGTTGTGTTCTACAAAGATGTACGCAAAGATGTTATGCAAGTAATAATATAGATACTCTATTATTACAATGATTTGTGTTGCATTTCTTAGTAACTTACCTGCTTCAACACTTCTCAATTAAAGCCAGAACAAGATATAAATTCACGTCCGCTTCTCGGTCGTGACAAAACCTAACCGCAATTATGGTTATATGATATATCTGTATTCATGGAACAAAGTTGGTTTTTATCGTAAAAATCTAAAAACATTGTTAACGCAATGAAATAGATAAGTATGAAAAAGCACGAGAATATTCATATGGGCAAGTATTAAGACCAGAATGGAACATGTAAGAGGATTTTGGCAGGGTCAATGGAACAGCCAGTATAATAACCCAGACCGGGATACTTTACTTTTGGAATGAAACGTAACTCATCGTAGCCTGTAAACCAAATCATCGCCTCTATGTAAGCGAATTGGTCAAACCAAATCCGCCAAACTAAATTCAAATTCACTAGTTGAAATGATCATGCGGCAAACTCTTCCTGTGGAAACATGCAAGAGTCAACGAAACCATTTCAGCTACTGATCTGACGTAAACCTTTCATAACGTATTTAAGTTGTATGTGTATATATATATATATATATATATATATATATATATATATATATATATATATGTATGTATATATATATATGATGAATAATTACTATCTGGAGTACATCCGTTCATTCTGCAGACCATAAATTCGCAGTTCCGACGTTTCGCTAGAATCTCATCCAGCATTGACGAGGTGAACCCAACAACAGTAGAAGAGCGAGTGAAGAGCGCAGATAACTCGGCTCCTATATATAGAGGAATGAAGCCACGCCCATTGATGTCAATACACACATTGATATCAATCCACACACACCTGAGCCAAACAATTACTCACATTCCTTTGCCTTTGTTCACCTTTCTGCTGATAAAGTCTATCGATGACACACTTCCAGACTGCGGGCAAATTCAAAGTATCATCGCGTTTGTTAAGACTCTCTCGCTTCTCTATTTCGATAGCCTCACGAACAATTCTAGTCCTGTAGTTTTCCACTTGAGCAATCTGTCGGCAAGATTGGAAATCAATGGTATGCCCTGTATCGCAGTGGTGCCTGTACAGAGCCGAAGTTTTCTGCTTGTTTTTAAGGCCCAGTTTGTGCTCCTCAAGCCTAGCTGTGATATGTTTGTTCGTTTGGCCAATGTACGATTTCTTACAAACTCCACATGAAACGCTGTAAACACCATGGTTTTACAAGAAGATCTTATCTTTGGCGTTACCAACAACCTTGTTGATGGTTATATAAGGTTTGTAAACGGAACGTAAACCATGCCTCTTAAAGAGTCTGCCAATCCTATCAGTGGTTCCTTTAATAAAGGGCAGAATTACAGTACCAGCTTTCTCAGTCTCTTTTTCGTCCACGTCAACAGGAAGGACATTTTGGCGGTGTAACCCTTTAATAATGGCATATTCCTCATAGCCATTGCTTCTAAGCACCTCTCTTATAGTAATAAGTTCCTGGTCCCTCGAATCGATGTCTGTTAACTTGTGAGACCGAGAGAAGAGCTTGTCAGCGACAGCCTGGATCTGAGATGGGTTAAGACTGAGCGTTAAGATATCTATTGGTATGAGTCGGTTTTCTGTAGATCGAATGGTGAACACAACCCTTCTGACCCTTCCTAACCAAGACGTCCAGAAACGGCAAGCAGCCATCACTCTCCAGTTCCAAAGTGAAAAATATCCTCGAGTGGCAAGACTTGAGGTACGTATGGAACTTATCAAGTTCTGTGCCACCATGTTGCCAAATCATAAAGACGTCATCCACATAACGAAACCAAGCTTTAGGCCTGAGAAAAGCATCATTCAGGGCGTCTTGCTTAAAGAACGTTATAAAAGTATTGGCTACAGCTGGAGAAAGTGAAGATCCCATAGGGGCACCATCAAGTTGCCTGTAAAACTGTTCATTAAACAAAAAGTAAGTGTTTTTGAGACAGTGCCTAACCAGATCCAAGACATGCGGAGGGAGCTTTTCAAAAATATACATCCTCTGAAGAACTTCATCAATGGGAACGCTGGGAAACAATGACTTGACATCCAAGCTAACCATTATGTCACTTTCTTCAACTTGGATTCCTTGCAGCACTTGGACAAAATGTTCAGAGTTCTTGATATAGGAATCAGCCTTCTGAACCAATGGCTGCATAAGTTTAGCCAAATATTTCTCCAGTTCCTGAAGAGGTGAATTAATAGCACTCGCTATAGGTCTCATTGGAGTGCCCGGTTTATGGATTTTAGGTAAACCATATAACTTAGGACATCTACTAGATTTTTCCCGAGGAATTATCCTGGATTGAGTTTCCTCATCGATAGGAGTCTGTTTAATAATCCGCCTGGTAGTCTTTTCCAAGTAGGTGGTCGGATCGTTTTTAACAACTTTGTAATTTTCATCATTAAGGATCTCCTTCATCTTGTCTATATAATCTGAAGTGTTTAAAACAACAGTAGCGTTACCCTTATCAGCCGGCAGTATAGTAGTGTCTCCATTATTTTTCAGTTTGAAAAGGGCTCTCTTTTCTCCAGGAGTGAGATTAGGTTTAGGAATTCTGCTAGTACGTAAAATACTAGCAACCTCCTGACGCATCTCTTCAGCTTCAGTTTTATCTATGTAGGCGATAGAGGTTTCAACCTCAGATATTATTTCTTCCAAAGGAAGCCTGGTAGGATCAATGGCAAAGTTAAACCCTTTACATAGGACAGAGATTTCAGCATCACTGAGGCTGTAGCTAGAGATGTTCTTCACAACCAAATCAGGATCCAGAGTCTGACGATGAATTTCAGACGTTTTAGCAGTAAGGCTATTAAACTTTTTCACCTGTTTCTCAGTTTTCAGACTTATATTGGTTTCTGATCTCCAAGCCACTAGAGTATCGATACGATCCCACAAAATACGATGAACAACATTGCTAAGGTCAATGTGCAAAGTGAAAAGTTCCCTTTCAGTGGTAGCAAGGTTCTTCAATTGAAGCGCTTAAGAACCGAAAGAACCAGTGAAAGACAATTCTTTCCCATAGAACCGTGGTTCACTGAGTCTTACTGAAGCGCTTCAGAAAAGAACCGGTGAAAAGCAATTCTTTTTAAAAGAACCGTGTTTCACTGAGTCTTTCAAATGAAGCGCTTCAATTGAACCGTTCATATACCGTGCGCCCAACTCTACAATAGCTTAAAACCAGATTATAAAAAGTTTTTTTTCAACAAAATGTTTGTAAACACTTGATACATGGGTAATATAGTTATTAATAATATGTTTACTATATTTACATTACTGTAATTACATTAGAGTTACTTTCAACAAACTGATGCAGCGTTCAAAGCCAGTTATAGTTTTGTATACAACTGCTTAAAGAAAGATTTTAGAAAGTTTCATATTCAACAATATATTTTTAAACACTTCATAGATGGGTAATATGGTTACTAATAATATGTTTACTATATTTACATTTCTGTAATTACATTTGAGTTACATTCAACATACTGATACGGCGTTCAAAGACAGTTATAGTTTTGTATACAACTGCCTAAAGCCAGATTTTAGTAAGTTTTTATCAACAAAATATTTGTAAACACTTGATAGATGGCTACTGTAGTTATCAATAATATGTTTACTATATTTACATTACTGTAAGCACATTTGAGTAACTTTCAACATGGTGATGGCGTTCAAAGCCAGATATAGTTTTGTATACAACTGCCTAAAGCCAGATTTTAGTAAGTTTTTACCAACAAAATATTTGTAAACACTTGATAGATGGGTACTATAGTTATCAGTAATATGTTTACTATATTTACATTACTGTAAGCACATTTGAGTAACTTTCAACATGGTGATGGCGTTCAAAGCCAGATATAGTTTTGTATATAACTGCCTAAAGCCAGATTTTAGTAAGTTTTTACCAACAAAATATTTGTAAACACTTGATAGATGTTTACTATAGTTATCAGTAATATGTTTACTATATTTACATTACTGTAATTACATTTGAGCTACTTTCTTCACACTGATGCGGCGTTCAAAGCCAGTTATACTTTTGTATACAACAGCTTAAAGCCAGGTTTTAAATGGGTGTTTTTTCAAAAAATATTTGTAAATACTTGATAGATGGGTAATATAGTTGTCAATAATATGTTTAATATATTTACATTAGTGTAATTATATTTGAGTTACTTTTAACATACTGATGCGGCGTTCTAAGTCAGTTCTAGTATTGTATGCAATAGCTTAAAGCCAGATTTTAGTAAGTTTTTATCAACAAAATATTTGTAAACACTTGTTTGATTGGTACTATAGTTATTAATAATATGTTTACCATATTTACATTTCTGTAATTACATTTGAGTTACTTTCAACGTGGTGGTGCGACGTTCAAAGTCAGTTCTAGTATTGTATACAACAGCTTAAAGCCAGGTTTTAAAAAGGTTTTTTTAAGTCATATATTTGTAAACACTTGATAAATTGGTAATATAGTTATAAATAATATGTTTACTATATTTACATTACTCTAATTACATTTGAGTTACTTTCAACATACTGATGTGGCATTCAAAGCCATTTATAGTTTTGTATACAACAGTTTTAAGTCAGATTTTAGAAAGTCTCATATTCAATAAAATATTTGTAAACACTTGATAGACGGGTAATATAGTTATTAATAATATATTTACTATATTTACATTACTGTAATTACATTTGAGTTACTTTCAACATACTGATGCGGTGTTCAAAGCCATTTATAGTTTTGTATACAACAGCTTAAATCCAGATTTTAAAAAGGTTTTTATTCAACAAAATATTTGTAAACACTTTTTAAATGGTTATTAATAATATTATACACTATATGTACACTATTTACGTATTTTTAGTTGGGAAGTCCACTTGATAGGATATATATAGGGTGATCCTGTCAGCAGGCATTTAGGCAGCAGACCTGTGTTCATTTACATGACACATCTTGGAAGTATTGTCTGTATAAAGCAATGACTGGTTTAGTTTATAAATATAAATTATGTATCAAATGTCAGATGTTTAAAATTAAAAACATATTCACTATTTACATAACACCAAGTGGTTATGATATTTTGTGTTTTGTGGTATTAGAAAATAAGGATCATATTCAATCTAAGCTGCTTTAATTTTCGTTACCAGTACCAGTATTAACTTAAACTAAGATTTATGAATAACACATATAGGCCTACAATATGGTAAACGAATGTAAGTATAAGTACATATGTAGGCCTGGTCTGTTTTTGTGAAGTATATATTTTAGACCAAGTATTTTTAACATTTTTGTAAAGGTTTAGTTTATTTCAAAACTTAGTTTTATAAATATTAATATCTATTACAATATTTTTTTATATTTAATTACTTGATAAATATCTTACGGTTGTGGTTACCATTAACAAATATTGAAAATGTATCTGGTATTTTTATAAACGTCACCTATTATTTTGTTATAAAACAGTTGATTTATGAAATTGTGTTTTCAGGTGGTTCTCTTTGCGACCATGTTACTCACACAATGTTATGGTGGGCCTTACACGAATTTATGAATGCGCGTAAATTTATATAAGGAAAAAAAGTTCATTTAGTGAATGAGACTAAGACTTGAAGTTACTTAATCACAGTCCAATTAAGTAATTCTGTTCTGAATTTGCTGCTGATATTTGAAACGGGAACTTTATGACCAGACACATATTTTCAATACACACACCACTAATGTTTTATGATTATTCTTACAATTATTGATTGAATAACTTCCAAATACAAAGTTAATTGTTTTGTAGGTAAAGCAATCCCACGTACAAAAGAAATTAAAAAACAATTCCCCTTTTTAAAAACCAACATAAATGACAGGACGTCCCCATATTGGAAGCATAACGTAGAACTTCCACTAAGGTAATGTTATCGTTTGTCATCACTGTTGAAACTTCTCAAATAAAACTCTATGTATACTGCAACGGTCCTTCACTCCGTCCCTTACAATCTCAACCTGCCACCTGTCGAAAGTTGCCTACCACCTAGTTACATGAGCAAGTATTGAAAATCCCATCTAATAAGTATACCCTGGGAACGTTGTCTATAAAGTGTATTTAAAGTCATGGTAAGGTCAGTGATCTGTCATATGGTCTAATTTATGTCAGCTGTAAACACATAAAATTTATCACATCATACCATCATCCACCATGCTCCTGCTTTAGTGAGGTACATGCAAGATAGAGTCTTACCATATCCTCCTAAAAGAGATCCTGTGTTTCATATGGTAAAACCTGCCAGTGAGTATCAACTCCTGGGCTTTAAAGCAAAACCAACTAGTTCTTAAGCTAGCTTATAATTTATAATTTAATTTAATTAATTTCTCTGGATGGGTTGCTCGATTATCGTTAGGTTGCACCTTGATTTCTAGCTATTTATTATTAAATAAATATCACTGACTCTAATAGGCTGGATTTTAATAATTGTATTGATTTTATTAATTTACTAGTTGGGAAATAATTAAATTTATTAGTTTTGTACACAGGATTAATTCAATAAAAATTACTCTTTTGGCTGTTGTTGGAAACTGAATTTAATAATAAAGAAATTTGTAACTGAAATAAATTGAATATATTCTTTCAAATGGTACTATCTTAAAGTCCTTAGCTAACAAAACATAAATTAAATTTACCTTAAATAAACTAAGATTACTTTGATATTTATTGCAGGGAGGTTGGCTAAGTTTATTTTAATTATTATAAATTTCAAATTTAATTTATGATCTTATTTTTTGCCAGCAGTTAAGTGACATTTAATAAATTTACATATTGTATCATTTAAACCAAATTTGTTACTAATTCTACTACCACAGAAATCATTGATTTACAAGCCTTTGAATTTATATATATAAATTGAAATATTTTAATTAAAACTAAATTTCAAATTTTATCACTCATTCAGAAAATACTAAATAATTTGTGATTGAATTTGTTTAATAATTTCTGGTTGAGAAATTATTTACATTTTTCTACAAGTTAAATATTGATAAATATTTTTTTACGGTTTATTTAACTACTGGTTGTAACAAACTTTACTGCATTTCCTTAGATATTATGAATGAATTTATTTTAGAAATATGCCTAATATTCTATTTTTTTCCATATGCTTTACTATTTTTCTATTTTGCAAAACATTAGAACATTTTTATAACTTAATAATTTTCTAATTTCCAATTTTTAAATTTAATTTTCAAGGAAATAAAGCCATTATTTATAATTTACACATTTAAAGCATTTATTTGAATCTTTGGAACGTATTTCAAGATCGAATTTTATTTAATTACTAAATTTGTATAGAAATCATGACTTGCCCAAATCTCGCACTTCCCAAGGTCGTAGGAGATGTCTTTATGCTTCCAGACTGGTAGTACTTCTCGTCTGGATTACGGCTCATCCAGGAAGCAAGAAGGGACAAATTCGGCGAAGCCAGTTTCTTGACAAATGAAAATTTTAACCGTAATTTTTCATATTTCGATGTCTAGTTTTCACTAGACATAAATTAAGACATACTACATTATTCCCGCACTCCGCGGCCTCGAGTTTATGCTCTAGAAATTCATTTTGGTATTTTTGCTAATTTAACAGAAACTGTGACCTTTCTGATTAGTGGCCTAGTTATGAGAGAGCGCCTAAACGCTCAGCGACGGTTATCGTCTCTATTCCCCCCACCCTCGATTTGCTTGTCTGACTTGGATTTGAACCGTTTTTTCTTGTCTTAAAACTGTTTATTTAAAATATTGTAGAAACCTGAATTTTACGTAGCACACAAAACACTCCCGAAGTCATGATTTTTGTACAATTACAGTTTATTTTAAAATTATATACTTTTTTTTTTTTTTTTTTTTTTTTTTTTTTTTTATTTATTAAAACTGGTCATTTCTGACCAACCATTAATTTACATTTGATAATTAGATTTTAGCTTTTATTACAAAGAATCTATTGATTTCTATTGTATCTTGTTTGATGTTGGAAGCCAACCGGCGTGAGGAAGAGTATTGTTGTCACTCTTGTCGTTCAACGAGTTCAAATGGTTTTGTCCTTTTGAGTCGTCTTGTCAGGTGGTTGTTGTCGAGAAGTCTCAGTGCCTCAGGATTTTCGTGTTGAGTGGGCCGATTTACGTGTTTGATGGCGTTCTGTTTTATGACTTCCTCGACCATGGGTACACCAAGATCGCAATGCAAGTCACTGTTACGCACATACCAAGGAGCGTTGGCGATGTTTCTTAGTACTTTGTTCTGGAAGCGTTGTATCCCTTGTATGTGACATTTGCTGGCACAGCCCCAAAGCTGTATACCATACGTCCAAACCGGTTTGAGGATTTGGTTATATACCAATAGCTTGTTGTATATTGATACCCGTGAATAGAATTATATACTTAATGATCAATATTCATGGCTTGGAAAATTTAGTTAAATTATATTTTATAAATTGAGATTATTTCAATTTTTTATTGAATTGTGACGGTACATTTCAACCCGTTACAATACACATTCAGAATCTTTTTACGTACTGGTTTGAATATTAAATTATTATGAAAATGTGTAACACAATGAAATAGTATTAAGGTAAAATGAGCAAAACCGTATAATATTTGTCTAAATTTCAATATTAAAGACAACTTTAATCCATGTGCTTTATTAAAATTATTAGAGATTCAGAGATAATTTGAAGACACTGGCAATATACAATATTAGATGAAATTCTGTGTCATAAAAATAACATTTTAAGATCTAAACAGTGATGCATTATCAAGTGTTACCTTGATATTTTATCTGAGCTGTTATAAATGCTTCAAAGACATGCACAGATTTATTGTTATTTTAAAAAATATACAATACCTTCAAAAAGTATTTTAGGGCATTTTAAGAAATGGTGCTTTTAAAAAGGTGAATGTCTCCCTTCTGGCCCCTGACTCAATTCTCGAACCTTTGAAAGGCGCAATGCTGGCTGACAGTCAGCCACTGGAACAAGCAATTTGCCTTTTATAGGAATCAAACATATTTAAACTCTAATTGTATATTTGTTCCCTCGTTTGACCCTTGAAGCTTTTGTATAGCAGCAACCTAGGAACTGCCGAAAAGTTCCAGCGGCTATTTTCAACAAGTCGTTCAGGCTCAAGTTTCAAACCAGGCGACAGACAAATCCAAACACCTGGCCTCCCTGTAGCAGGATTACAGGGATACGCCACGATCCCCAGCCTATATAGAGTCGTAGGTTACGGAATCTTGACCTTCGCGTTCACGTACAACGTAACTCTATCGCTGTCTACTAGATAGCAGTAGCTCCTGTGTATAGCTGTTGCATTACCGTACTGTTTCATTTCACTATCTCCTGATTATCCATGGAAAGAGCTTATGAGCTTGGTACATACTTTAATTCCCGTTTCCTTCAATCGCGGTAGGGATACTAACAGCATGCGCATGTAAGACGGAGGTAGCTCGCTAGAGGTTGGCTGCCACGAGGGCTGGGCGGGTTTTCGGGGCTCAGACCCGGTTGAAAAAAAAAAAAATAGCATTTATATTTTAACTTAATTAACATAAAATGGGTAATACTTGATAAAATAGATATCCTTTTACTTTATTTACACCATTGTTCTTCAAGAATATATTCCCAATGAGAAACAAACAGTTTTACTTAGCGCAAAAATAAATACTGCTTAAAATTGACATAAAAATAGTGTTGAAAATATAACTATTAGTCTACTCTGTAAACATATTATGTGAGTAATAATTCTGCTTTTGAATATTTGTTATTTTACGTTGAATAGCTTTACTTTTAAAAGATATGATTTTGGATTTAATCGATGATTGTGGGAAAAATAATAAAATATTAGTGGTGTTTGTTTTGAAAATATGTGACTGGCCATAAAGTTCCTATTTCCAACACTATCAGCAAATTCAGAACAGACTGTTCAGTAAAATTTACTGTTGTATACAACAGTTTAAAGCCACATTTTAGAACGTTTTTATTCAACAAAATATTTGTAAACACTTGATAGATGGGTAATATAGTTATTAATAATATGTTTACTATATTTAAATTTCTATAATTACATTTGAGTTGCTTTCAACATACTGACGCAGCGTTCAAAGCCAGGTATAGTTTTGTATACAACAGCTTAAAGCCAGATTTTAGAAAGTTTCATATTCAACATAATATTTGTAAACACTTGATAGATGGGTAATATAGTTATTAATAATATGTTTACTGTATTTACATTACTGTAATTACATTTGAGTTACTTTCAACATACTGATGCAAACAGTTGCTGAGGTTGGCTAATTTCTTAGTTTCTCTGTAAAATAACAGTTTTATTCCATTTTTACGTGTTTGATTTTCCACTATTTAAAACAAATCCCCCTTATTCGGCGTTTCTGGACGACGCTATCCGCCTTGTTAACAAACTAGCCTTTTTCTTTTACTTCATTTTCGACCAATACAATTTACGTTCCTATGACAACAACTGGTTGTTTGGGCACGATTTTCTGGGATTTCCATTTATAGCTTCTTATACTACCGATGTTTTTGTTGAGTTGATTTATTATATTTTAAATCCTCCCCCAGCCGAATTTCACTTTTATATTTGTCCAAATTACCTTCTTTTAATTTTAGCGTCTTAGTCTTCCACTGAAGCTTCTGTCAGCCATCTTGCCAAATTTTCCAAGCGTCTATCGCTGATGTTTACTATTTTCAATATGCTTTCATCGGACCTGCTGTGAGACTATGTTTAACACAAAAATTGAGACGTCGTGAATGAGGCTATCTCTTAGACTATAGATTCCCTTTAAAATAGCTTACTTGATATCATTTCAACTTATTAATCTAGTTATTTGACATAAATATGAACTTTTTTACATTGTGCATTAATTGATTCATATTTTCATTGGAATTTATTTCACTAAATTATTATTTTCTATAATTTACTTTACGTGGGTTTTCTTTACATTTACCACGTTTTACAATGGTCGAAAATAGATATTGCGAAAGAACTGCTAGTGTCGCCGCAACTTCAGGCCGGCGCCGATAGGGATCTGAATTCATTTTGGTAATTTTAGAATAGACCTAAAAGAATGGTTTCAATTGTAAAGACCCGTTATTTTAAATCTTTAGTTTTATAGTTGACTCGTTTCAAAGTTAGACATTAAAATATTATTCAAATTTAATATATTTATTTTAAAATTTAAAGATTTGATAATTATCCTCTGGTCGTGGATGCCATATACCAAAACAAATATTGAACATTTATCTGATGATATAAACATAACCTCTAAAGCAGGGGTCCCTAAAATGTTTTGTACCGTCTGGTTATTTGGAGACCCCCACGCCCCCCTACACATATCATCTTTCCATTTTGCAACATCCTATTTCCACGGTGCCGTACATAGCAACTCCTACTTGTACAAGTACATGAACTCGTACAAGTATGTACCTACTTGATACGGTGAGTAGGTAGATTTTTTGTTCACTGTCGAATGCGGTAACGCAGAATGGAAAGATTCAATAATTGTACGTATGTTGAAAATTAAAACAAGTATTACATGAAAAACGAATATAATTACTGATACAAAATTTAACATTGAACACAGATACATTTTCAATTTATGGAAGGTGAAACAATAGGCCTACCTACTTACAAAAACAAAACATAAAATATAATTTAGTGAGATGGGTGCGCCTGCATGTTCGGAATAAGTTGACAAATCCTGGGTTTTCAGACAAAGCACAGCGTAGGTCACTTTCGACATCAAGTTTGTTGCAGTACTTGGTTTATCGCCACAAGAGTTGAAAACGCTTTTTCGCATATGTATGTTGTTGAAAAAGGCAAGTACATCCGAACAGCTTTCTCTGAAACACTGGGGTAAACTTTTAAGTACTTTAACCAAAATGAGGGCTTGTCCATTTGTTCAAAATCGTATCTTGCAGCAGAGTCATTTTTTATTTCTATTCCCTCCTCTTGCAACTCTTCTGGCAGCAACTGTATGTCCATGTGGAACACGTCGGTTGATAGTTTGTAAAACTCCTCTGAAGTTAGGAAAGTACCTGCTGAACTATTCCTTGAAATTCTTCAAATGGTGAATTATCAAGTTTTTCAAAAGCGGTCCTTCAAAAACGTCCTCAAAACATGCTTCTTCTGAGACTGATACTACTTTGCTGAAACTTGAATAGTTGCTGGGGTTCATTGACACTTTACGTATCCAAAGATGTAGTTTCTCAACGTACATCTTGATGGCATCCTGATGTGTTACTATATTTGAGTCGGCACCTTGCAGTCTCAAGTTTAGGTTGTTTAACGTGTCAAAAAAGTCTGATAAATAGGCCAAAATCACTTGGTTACTGGGTTTTATTGAACTCTGCACTAAGATCGTTTTGTTTCTGCTGTGCCAAAAACGTAATCACTTCATCACGGAGCTAAAATAGTCTTCCCAACATATTGCCTTTTGATAGCCATCGTACTTCTGTATGAAATAGCATCGTTTTGTGGTCACTTCCTAAATCTTCACAAAGAACTTTAAACAGTCGAGTATTTAATGCACTGTTCTTAACGTAGTTGACTACTTTAATAGATAGCTTTAAAACAGCATTGAGTTCGTTTGGAAGCGTTTTTGCTGCCAAGGCTTGGCGCTGAATAAAACTATAAATCCAAACCACATCAGCATTTTTCTCTTTGACCAACTGCACAAAGCTTGAATGAGAACCCAGCTTTGAAGGAGCACCATCTGTGCATACACCAATAAGTTTTTGCTAAGAACGTTCGTGTTTCTTCAAAAAATCTGATACTGCTTCCATCACATTTACAGCTTTAGTAGTGGTCAACAGCTTAGTAGAAAACATCAGTTCATCCTTCATTCTTTCATTTTCAATGTAACGAACATATACAATCAAATGAGAACATTGTGCTATGTCTGTACTCTCGTCAAGCTGGATAGCAAAACACGGGGATTTTTTTATTGCATCAACCACCTGGTTTTTAATGTACTCGGCCATACCATCAATTCGCCGTTTACCGGTGTTGTCTGAAAGAGGTATTTGTGATAGCTTTTGCCTACTATCTGTTCCAAGGACACCATTGGCTGCTTTTAAAAGGCACGGTTTAACAAGCGTTTCACCAATAGTGTGACTTTTCTTTTCCTTAGCAATAAGAAGAGATAATTCATAGGAAGCTTCAAGCACTTTTAGAGATGACTGAGCAGCAGATCCAGTGCTATCTAACTTCATGCGCTTTAAATTCTGAGATTTTGCAGCAAAAAACTCTTTAGGTTTGTCCTTTAAAGAGGCATGTTTGGTTGACAAATGTCTCAGAAGACGATTAGGCCTCATCACGTCATTGCTTAATACTTCATAGCAAATAACGCACTGAGGGTGATCAACATTATCTTTAAGCAAGGAAACAAACCCATATTGAATATGGGTCAATATACTTGCGTTTCTTTGCTTCACACAGAACTCACACAACACAAAACCAATTACTCCAATTCAAACGTCGCAGCAATTATAGAACAGCCACATTACAGCAAACACGGTGACTGATAATTCACGGAAAGTACTGTGCCAGAACGGACTAGTTACAACGCAAGCACTGAACAAACTGCGTTGGATTGACGATGCGGTGGAACACTCGCACTCACGCCAAGCCCAAACGGAGGTATCGGTACACACACCACACAACTTTATTGAAACTTTACAAAAACAATTATGGAAACTTAGAAAGACTTTATTTCAAAGATCTGAGGAAATTATTTTTGTAATTTTTTTATTTATTTCATTTGGGTGTCACGCCCCCCCTGGACTTTCTCCACGCCCCGAACAGGGGGGCTCGCCCCCCAGTTTGGGAACCCCTGCTCTAAAGTCAATTTAAAACAGCTGATTTATGAATAAACACATATAGGCCTACAATATGGTTAACGATTGTAAGAATAAGTATGTTTCTGTGAAGTACATATTTTAGATCAAGTATTTACAACTTTATTGTAAAGGTTTTGTTATTTCAAAACTTAGTTTTATGAATATTAAAATCTATTACAATATTTTTTAAAATTTGAATAATCGATAAATATCCTACGGTTGTGGTTACCATTAACAAATATTGAAAATGTAACTGATATTCATATAAACGTCAAATGATATTTTCTTATAAAACAGCTGATTTATGAAATTGTGATTTCAGGTGGTTCTCTTTTATGTTACTCGCACAATGTCATGGTGGGCCCTACACGAATTTATGAATGCGTGTAAATTTATATAAGGAAAAAAAGTTCATTTAGTGAATGAGACTAAAACTTGAATTCACTTAATCTCAGTCCAATTAAGTATGTCTGTTCTGAATTTTCTGCTGATATTTGAAATGGGAACTTTATGTCCAGTCATATATTTTCTACACACACTACTAAAGTCTTATGATTGTTCTTACAATTATTGATTGAATAATTATCAAATACAATGTCAATTTTTTGTAGGTTGACCAATCCCACGTACAAAAGCAATTAAAAAACCAACAAAAATGACACGATGTCCCCACATTCTTCCGTAACATAGAACTTCCACTAATTAAATATAATTGTTCTGCAATATTGTTTGAACGTCTCCAATAAAACTTTACGTATAGCCTATACATTCAGAATCTTTTTAAGTACTGGTTTGAATATTAAATTTTTATGAAAATGTGTAACACTATGAAATGGTATTGAAGTAATATGAATAAAATCATATAATATTTGTCCAAATTTCAGTATTAAAGATAGCCTTAATCCATCTGCTTTGTTAAAATTATTAGTGATTTAGAGATAATTTGAAAACATTGGCAATATAAATTATTACATGAAATTCTGTGTCATAAAAATAACATTTTAAGATCTAAACAGTGATGCATTATCAGGTGTTACCTTGATATTTGTTCTGACAATAAATGCATTTTATCATCCATTAGGCCATTTATGCCTTTTTATAATATATTATTAATGAACTAATACAAAATATCTCCAGCTAATGTATGTTTCGCCCAACTCATATTGAAATCCTTTTATCTGAGCTGATATAAATGCTGTAAAGACATGCACAGATTTATTGTTATTTTAAATAATTAATAATACGTTAAAAAAATACTGTATTTTAAGGAATTAAAAGAAATGTGGTGCTTTTAAAAAAGGTGAATGTCTTCCCTTCTGTCCTCCTGATTCTATTCCCGAACCGTTGAACGAGCTCTATGCTACGTCATGTTCCCTATCATTCAGCCACTGGAACGGGCAAATTTGCTTTTAATAGGAATCAAACACTTACTTTGAGAGAAATTTTGTTCTACCGTTTGATCCTTGAAAATTTTGCACAGCAACCAGGTAAAGTTCCAGCGGCTATTTTTAAGAAGTCGTTCGGGCTCAAGTTTAAAACCGGGCGACAGACAAATCCAAACACCTGGCCTCCCGGTAGCAGGATTACAGGGATACGCCACGATCCCCAGCCTATATAGATATATAGGTTGCGGAATCTTAACTTGTGCGTTCACGTACAACGTAACTCTGTCGCTGTCTACTAGATAGCAGTGGCTCCTGTGTATAGCGGCTGCATTCATAAACTCATGTAGGGCCCACCATAATATTGTGTGAGTGACAACAGCTTAGAGGTGGGCGAACCGATTCATTCAGAAGAACGGTTCAGAATCGGACGGTTCACTAAAATGAAGCGCTTCATTTGACCGGTTCATCGGTTCACTTGTTGTAGCCATTCCCATTGTAATAAGCATGCGATGCAGTAGCATTTGTCATTATTGTACAACACTTATAGTATACATATTATAAGTAATAGTATACAATTTTTCATTATAATTAATTTGTTGTATAGCCTATTAAGCTGCTATTATTTCAACCAATTTACGTACATACTATTGTTCCAACTCAGCTTGTAAGGTTATGTTAATGATAACCTCATTGTACCAATATTGATATAACGGTACAAACTGACCATTTTGTTAAAATAAGATTTTGTGAGTAAATGGCGCTCAACTAACATTTTCAAAAAATGTTATTCAAGAATACATTATAAACAAGAAACGGATGAATAAAACGTAAATATTGACTAAATGTGGCTTTATAAACATAACCACACTTATAGTATTATTTAGCAACATAGAACTGAAATAAACATTACATATACCTACAAACAATATTATTAGGATAGATAAGGCTATAAATGAAATAAAGCATAAACTTCCTGCATTAAACAGTCCACTGTATTTTTTACTATTGACAAGTCAAAGTTACTTAATTGTATTTAATTAGCATACACTTTTCCCACTTTTATTTATTCATATAGGTTGAATCCATCTTCACGTGAGCTACTAGTTTTCACTAAAAAGATACTTGTAAATATTCAGTTTTTTCTTATAGTAGCACTTATTTATGTTTGTTGAGAACGGCCGTTTCGGGAGATCTGAGCCATTGTCAACTCACACCGTAACTCAAGTCTAAGACAGTAAAAGTTACGGTCTGAATTGACAAACGGACACATCTAAAACGGCCGTCCTTAACAAATATAAGTAAGTGTTATAGGCAAGTTGTAAAACTTAGGTCCCATTGGGACATGAACATCAATAAACATTTTCACTTTAAAAAATTTCTTTTGTGAAACTTTAGATGCCACATTTATTGTTTAAAATAGACATTCTTATGCTTAAATAAACATTCATTTAATGAAATTAAATAATATTAATGTAATAGTTTTAATTAAAAAAAAAATGTTTACCAATACCTAAATATAACAAACACAATGCTACAAAAAGTAAACATTTCTTTATAAAACATCAATTTTTATATTTGTTGATTCCATGGCTTCACGTGAGCTATTAGTTTTCACTAAAACACTTGTAAATATTTACAAACTTGCCTATAGTAAGCAAATATAAGCAACAAATATAACAAGCGCTACTATAAGCAAGTTTGTAAATATTTACAAGTATTTTAGTATCAATTTTTAATAGAAATATCAAAGGTTTTTCACAAACGTTTTTGACTATACAATTATTTAAATACATACATTTCTAAAAAAACCCAGCCATAAGTTATAAAGTCGGTTTCTTGTTATCTGTACTACTTTCCAATTGCTATCATGTTCAGTTGATGTTAAACTTGTAAACGTTTCAGTTTCTGAATTGTATACCAATAATTGATAACTGATTTATTGATAGGCAGTTTGAAATACATTTTGTGTTTATTTCGGTACTGTTATTCTATAACTTGTGTGATGTTAATCTATATTCTCGTAATTAATGAGTATGTATGTGATCACACACACTCATGGGCGCCCATGTATAATTTTATAGGGGGGCCAAATCTGATACCTGGGGGGATGGAATTCCCTTCATGAGAAGGGGGGTCCGCGGAAATTTTGAAAAATTAGGGTTAAAATAGTGAGTTTTTAGGCACTTTAGAAAATTCGAAACTTCTAATTTTTACAGGCTTTTTTTGTATCGATTAATTTATTTTTACGATTATTTATGACGATACTGCACTCGCGACAAGGCTCGCCGATCGGCAAAATGACGCCAAAATGTTACACCATAATGCTCGCGGCTCATGTCTGGACGCGGCTACAGGCCTTCGTATTCGCCAGATTACCCTAAACTAATATTTGTCTGAAAATGCAAATTGCAAATTTCTCTTTTTCTGTCCAAATTGATCAATAACTTTATCTTGGAAACTAGCAAACTTTGATTTCACTCTGTTTCTGTGTAAACTGAGCAAACACAATCCAGAAAGACGGTCCTCGCCAATCGTATTACGTAGCCAAGTCTTTACACGGCGGAGTGCACTAAAGGAACGTTCCACAGTGCAAGTTGTAGCAGGTATTGTTTGATAATAAATTATCATTTCCCTCACTGCTGGATGAAATGTGGTTTCTGTGAGAACATCTTGGAGTGTTGTTTTTCCGAAAATTCTTTGCATTTCCATAAATCGAACCATAATCTGGCCTCTCCTTCCAAGTTATCAATGTTATAGAACTCTTAGAGTCTTTTAATATCTGTCATATAATCTTTCTTACTGTGAAGCTTTTTTATTGCAAGAGGGTGTAAAATTCCTCCTTTGAACGCTACCTCATTACTGTTTTCAAATCTTGATGATAAAGACATAATTAATGAATCTACGTAAGGATTATAAATTGATGCTCTGAAGTAATCCTCACATGTACCGCACTCAACATTAAATCTTTTGGTCTGCCTCAGCCAATTGATTGGAATTTTTATGTCAATATCAAGTTCATTACAAGTACGCGTGACCTCTTCGAAAATGTTTGAGAAGTCATTCGAATTTTCCTCTCTATGGCTTTTAAAAGTCCCCAGTAAATCTGTATTTATGTATTGATGTACTTTGTGAAGGTCCATATCGATACTCTGTAGCTTATTAACTGCAGGCTCTAGATAAGAAGAGTATCTGGAAATAATAATCAAGCAAATAATGAATTTTGCCGAAGATGTAGCAGTATCTAGCTGGTTGGCATGTATTCTTGTTTCCTGACTGACATTTCGATCAGATGCAAGTCTGCCCAGGCTTTCTTTAATAGTCAGGAAGTGTTCTTTGAATAGCCTGATCGATTTATATTTTTGTGACCACCGTGTTTCACAGAATAGTGGAATATTTTTTATGCTCTTTCTACGTAAAACACTTTCCCTAAAAAACTGTATAACTTGTTTTATGGTTCCAACACTATTCCGAATTTCTTGAACATTATTTAGGTCATTAACTACTACGTTCAGTCTATGCGAGGCACAGTGATAATACACTGCTTTAGGGTATTTTTCTTTTATTCTAGCCTGCACACCACTTTCATGTCCTGCCATTGTAGAACAACCATCAAACCCTAAGCCAATCAATTTGGTCATATCTAATCCAATATTCTCAACAAATGATAAAATTGATGAAGAGATTCCCTCAGCATCTAACCGGCTTAGTTCAGAAAATCCTAACAACTCTTCTTTCACATCAAACTTCATGGGCTCTTCTTCAACAACAAACTGTACACCGACTGATAACTGTTCTTTACCGCTTATGTCAGCAGTTTCATCTGCTAAAAGCGAAAATGCTACTGATTTATTAACTTCAACAATCTCTCCTTGTAAAACAGAGCCACACACATTTATTAGGTCGTTCTGTACTCTGTGGAACGTATATTTTGCCCTACTGCCATGGTTTTCCAAATGATTTTTCAGGACTTTGTCACCTGAACTAACTCTGAACTGAAGTAAATCTTCAAAATTTCCTTGATTTGAATGTTTCCCCCGAATTGATATATCATGGGTGCCACAAAATATTAGTGATGCTAGAATGGGTCTTAGCTGTTCACGATTAGCATTTATAAGTTCAGTGATCCCGCTGTCTATTTGCTCGATGACATTTTTCTTCTTCATTTCTATGGAATCAGTAAAACTTTTCGCTTTAGTTATAGACTCATGATGCCAATTGCTCTGTTCATGGCTTTTAGCATCTTCATGAAAATGTTTGTAATCTTGATGAGCTCTCACAACAAATGCTCCAAATAATCCTCTTTTTAAAACTGGTCTAAATATCGTACAAAATTTGCAAAGCCCACCTTTCAATTTTGGTGAGTAGACCAACCATAAATATTTTTCCAACCAATTTTTTTTGAAAACTTCTTTTTCTTATTTTGCCAGTTTCAACATCTTGTTTGAAGTCACATGTCGAATTTCGTACAATTGGATTGGTTAGTAAACTATACTTCATGTCATCTGACAGCGGTACAGATACGTCCTGATTTAGATTTATGTACTCACCTAAATCAAACTGATTTTGATTAGCAACTGATGTTGATGCTTGGGGCTGTGAATAATCAAGCACAGTCGACTCTTCAATGACAGTATGATTGGAGATATTTTGGCGTGGCACTTTTGAAGATGTTAGTTCAGGTTCAGATGTAATTGAGTCCTCCTGCCCGGCTCTTTTCAAAGTACCACCATTATTTTTTGATCCAAAGAAATATCTGATATCCATGTCATTAAAATAGAACGGAAAACATTAGAACTTCCATGGTTCAACGCTAGGGACGTTCCGGAACGTCCAAAAAGGTTCTATCGTATGGCTGAAGAGGTTCGGAAACGTCCACCGTTGGACCATCACATATGCACATTCTAGAAGTTTTACCGACTTAGAATGATTAGTTTTACGTTCGGAAACTTCCACCGTTGGACCATCACATATGCACATTCTAGAAGTTTTACCGACTTAGAATGATTAGTTTTTAAAAAACTGGAGTTGAAAGCGAATAACGAATTTTTGTAGTTTGGTATAAATGCTCTTTTCTTCAAAATAGAAAGATTAGCACCAGAGATACGAAAAAAATGTTTATATATAAAATTATAGCTTGTTTAATTTCCAAGAATTTGGTTTGCAAAAATTTTTTGTACGGCAAAAATTGAGTGAGATATTGACAATTAAAATTTGTAACAACTTGCAAAGCAAAAACTACCTTTACAACCCTTTTATAGTCACACCTTTTTGAAACTGAGGGTTTCAAAAGGATGCAATATTAATAGTTTTGTATCTATTGTAAAAACCTACAAAATGCTTTTTTACAGAATTTTCTAAAGTAAAAAAAATAAAAGGTTCCGGTTAAAAACCCAATATATATTTTTTGAAACAAATGGAGAAGTCCAATTGGAAGCATAATAATGTACGTTACCGGCGTTTTTTTTTTTTTTTTGTATTCTGTACGATAGAAACTTATATGCATGCATACATTCACTCATACTCGACTCATGGAACCATAGAGCACATACGAGTACGTATATATAGGCGAGACGAATCTACGCCCGCAGGGCCAGGTGAAAGTTGAAACATCTGCTGATGTATTTACTTATGTAAGTATCTTTTTCATTTTGGAGCAGCTCGCCAGTATTGTTCTAAGATCTAAACACACTCTACGTGCAGCACCAATTTATCATAAATAGTTTAATATTGTGTATTAAATAGTTATGACAATATATCGGTTTGGGTGAAAAATTGAAAATTGTTTTTTTACTTTGGTTTTTTGTGGGTTCAAAATAAGGGGTAGTTTCACCCTTAAAAAATTTTTTTTAAAGATTGAAATACTCAGAAATTATATTAAGAATATCAAACTATTATTACCCTAATTATCAGATTCAAATTTAATCCTCCTTAAGATTTTTTATAAATTTGAGCAATTAGTGGTAGTTTTCACCCTTAAAAATGAATTTTTTGAGGGTCGAAATATTTAACAATAACAATTAGAGTATCAGACAATCATTATTTTTAATTCATCTCAACCAAATTTCACTCTTTTTACGCTTTTTTATAGATTTTGACAGTAAGGGGGAGTTTTCACGCTTAAAAAATAAAAAGCACCCGTCGGCACTATATAGATTTTGAAGTAGAGGGTAAGTTGAACTTAATCCCATATTTGTATGTAAATTGGTCTTTTCCGAAAAATTTGCGAAGTTTTTTCCTATTTTAAGCTTCGTTTCCTGGACTAATATTAAAGATAAATCAAATTAAAATGTCAATTTCTACAATTCAATTAAAGGTAATGTAACATAGGCTGTAACATATAATAAACTATTATAATTAATATGTGGACAAAATGGTATGTTTTGTTTAACTTAACGGAAATATACCTAATATCTATGTATCGTATTAATATACATAGGAATTCTTTTGAAATCGATCCTTGACGTTTGTTATGTTTCGTTATTAGAAAATTATTCACTTACCAATTAGGCTAATAATTTATCAATTTTGTAGATCGTAACACGGTACCGTACACTATAGTTAATATATAATCTCCCTGCTTCCTACTTGCACCCAACACAGTACTACAATGTCGAACGCAGATGACATGCAACAGAGAAGAAATGCAGCGTCAGTCGGAAGGGCCATGTTGTCCTTCCTGTCAAAACAAAATATTTTTAAACACTTCATAGATGGGTAATATAGTTATTAATATTATGTTTACTATATTTACATTTCTGTAATTACATTTGAGCTACATTCAACATACCTATACGGGGCTCAAAGACAGTCATAGTTATGTATACAACTGCTTAAAGCTAGATTTTAGTAAGTTTTTATCAACAAAATATTTGTAAAGACTTGATAGATGGGTACTATAGTTATCAGTAATATGTTTACTATATTAGCCTTAGTGGTAGGCTAATGGTAAATCGATTTCAGTTGTTTTATGACAGCTTCATCTTCTTCCTGGAACTTGATATCTTGGTTCGGGCATCCCTAATCTACACCTAACACAACTAATAACAGTTTTATTCCATTTTACGTGTTTGATTTTCTACTATTTAAAACAAATCGCATTATTCGGCGTTTCTGGACGACGCTATCCGCCTTGTTAACAAACTAGCCTTTTTATTTTACTTCATTTTCGACCAATACAATTTACGTTCCTATGACAACAACTGGTTGTTTGGGCTCGATTTTCTGGGATTTCTATTTATAGCTTCTTATACTACCGATGTTTTTGTTGAGTTGATTTATTAAATTTTAAATCCTCCCCCAGCCGAATTTCACTTTTATATTTGTCCAAATTAACTTCTTTTAATTTTAGTGTCTTATTCTTTCACTGAAGCTTTAGTCAGCCATCTTGCCAAATATTTCCAAGATATGATTTTGGATTTAATCGATGATTGTGGGAAAAATAATAAAATATTAGTGGTGTTTGTTTTGAAAATATGTGACTGGCCATAAAGTTCCTATTTCCAACACTATCAGCAAATTCAGAACAGACTGTTCAGTAAAATTTACTGTTGTATACAACAGTTTAAAGCCACATTTTAGAACGTTTTTATTCAACAAAATATTTGTAAACACTTGATAGATGGGTAATATAGTTATTAATAATATGTTTACTATATTTAAATTTCTATAATTACATTTGAGTTGCTTTCAACATACTGACGCAGCGTTCAAAGCCAGGTATAGTTTTGTATACAACAGCTTAAAGCCAGATTTTAGAAAGTTTCATATTCAACATAATATTTGTAAACACTTCATAGATGGGTACTATAGTTACTAATAATATGTTTACTGTATTTACATTACTGTAATTACATTTGATTTACTTTCAACATACTGATGCAAACAGTTGCTGAGGTTGGCTAATTTCTTAGTTTCTCTGTAAAATAACAGTTTTATTCCATTTTTACGTGTTTGATTTTCCACTATTTAAAACAAATCCCCCTTATTCGGCGTTTCTGGACGACGCTATCCGCCTTGTTAACAAACTAGCCTTTTTCTTTTACTTCATTTTCGACCAATACAATTTACGTTCCTATGACAACAACTGGTTGTTTGGGCACGATTTTCTGGGATTTCCATTTATAGCTTCTTATACTACCGATGTTTTTGTTGAGTTGATTTATTATATTTTAAATCCTCCCCCAGCCGAATTTCACTTTTATATTTGTCCAAATTACCTTCTTTTAATTTTAGCGTCTTAGTCTTCCACTGAAGCTTCTGTCAGCCATCTTGCCAAATTTTCCAAGCGTCTATCGCTGATGTTTACTATTTTCAATATGCTTTCATCGGACCTGCTGTGAGACTATGTTTAACACAAAAATTGAGACATCGTGAATGAGGCTATCTCTTAGACTATAGATTCCCTTTAAAATAACTTACTTGATATCATTTCAACTTATTAATCTAGTTATTTGACATAAATATGAACTTTTTTACATTGTGCATTAATTGATTCATATTTTCATTGGAATTTATTTCACTAAATTATTATTTTCTATAATTTACTTTACGTGGGTTTCCTTGACAATTACCACGTTTTACAATGGTCGAAAATAGATATTGCGAAAGAACTGCTAGTGTCGCCGCAACTTCAGGCCGGCGCCGATAGCCATCTGAATTCATTTTGGTAATTTTACTAGAATAACTTACTAGAATAAAGCCAGATTTTAAAAAGGTTTTTTTCAACCAGATGTTTGTAAACACTTGATAGACGGGTAATAAAGTTATCAATAATATGTTTAATATATTTAGATTATTGTAATTACATTTGAGTAACTTTCAACATGGTGATGCGGCGGTAATAGCCAGATATAGTTTTGTATACAACTGCCTAAAGTCAGATTTTAGTAAGTATTTATCAACAAAATATTTGTAAACACATGATAGATGGGTAATATTGTTATCAATAATATAGTTACTATATTTACATTTCTGTAATTACATTTGAGCTAATTTCAACATGGTGATGCGAAGTTCAAAGTCAGTTCTAGTATACAATCACTTAAAGCCAGGTTTTAAAAAGTTTTTTTTCAACAAAATATTTGTAAACACATGATAGATGGGTAATATAATTATCAATAATATAGTTACTATATTTACATTTCTGTAATTACATTTGAGTTACTTTCAACATGGTGATGCGACGTTCAATGTCAGTTTTAGTATTGTATACAATCGCTTAAAGCCAGGTTTTAAAAAGTTTTTATTCAAAAAAATGTTTGTAAAAACTTGATAGACGGGTAATATAGTTATTAATAATATGTTAATATATTTACATTTCTGTAATTACATTTGAGTTACTTTCAACATACTGATGCACCGTTTAAAGCCAGTTAAAGTTTTGTATACAACTGCTTAAAGCCAGATTTTTAGAAATGTTATTATTCAACAAAATATTTGTAAACACTTGATAGATGGGTAATATAGTTATTATTAATATGTTTACTATATTTACATTTTTGTAATTACATTTGAGATACTTTCAACATACTGATGCACCGTTTAAAGCCAGTTAAAGTTTTGTATACAACTGCTTAAAGCCAGATTTTTAGAAATGTTATTATTCAACAAAATATTTGTAAACACTTGATAGATGGGTAATATAGTTATCAATAATATGTTTACTATATTTACATTTCTGTAATTACATTTGAGTTACTTTCAACATACTGATGCACCGTTTAAAGCCAGTTAAAGTTTTGTATACAACTGCTTAAAGCCAGATTTTTAGAAATGTTATTATTCAACAAAATATTTGTAAACACTTGATAGATGGGTAATATAGTTATCAATAATATGTTTACTATATTTACATTTCTGTAATTACATTTGAGTTACTTTCAACATGGAGATGCCACGTTTAAAGTCAGTTCTAGTATTATATACAACAGCTTAAAGCCAGGTTTTAAAAACGTTTTTTTTCAACCAAATATTTGTAAACACTTGATAGACGGGTAGTATAATTATTAATAATATGTTTACTATATTTACATTACTCTAATTACAGTTGAGTTACTTTTTTACAAACTGATGCAGCGTTCAAAGAAAGTTATAGTTTTGTATATAACTTAAAGCCAGATTTTAAAAAGTTTTTATTCAACAAAATATTTGTAAACACTTGATAGATTTGTAATAAATTTATCAATAATATGTTTAGTATATTTAGATTATTGTAATTACATTTGAGTAACTTTCAACATGGTGATGCGGCGGTAATAGCCAGATATAGTTTTGTATACAACTGCCTAAAGCCCGGTTTTAGTAAGTATTTATCAACAAAATATTTGTAAACACATGATAGATTTGTAATATAGTTATCAATAATATAGTTACTATATTTACATTTCTGTAATTACATTTGAGTTACTTTCAACATGGTGATGCGACGTTCAATGTCAGTTCTAGTATTGTATACAATCGCTTAAAGCCAGGTTTTAAAAAGTTTTTATTCAAAAAAATGTTTGTAAACACTTCATAGATGGGTAATATAGTTATAATAATATGTTTACTATATTTACATTTCTGTAATTACATTTGAGTTACTTTCAACATACTGATGCACCGTTCAAAGCCAGTTAAAGTTTTGTATACAACTGCTTAAAGCCAGATTTTTAGAAATGTTATTATTCAACAAAATATTTGTAAACACTTGAAAGATGGGTAATATAGTTATTATTAATATGTTTACTATATTTACATTTTTGTAATTACATTTGAGATACTTTCAACATACTGATGCACCGTTCAAAGCCAGTTATAGTTTTGTATACAACAGCTTAAAGCCAGTTTTTAACAGTTTTTATTCAACAAAATATTTGTAAACACTTGATAGATGGGTAATATAGTTATCAATAATATGTTTACTCTATTTACATTTCTGTAATTACATTTGAGTTACTTTCAACATGGAGATGCCACGTTTAAAGTCAGTTCTAGTATTGTATACAACAGCTTATAGCCAGGTTTTAAAAACGTTTTTTTTCAACCAAATATGTGTAAACACTTGACAGACGGGTAGTATAATTATTAATAATATGTTTACTATATTTACATTACTCTAATTACAGTTGAGTTACTTTTTTACAAACTGATGCAGCATTCAAAGAAAGTTATAGTTTTGTATACAACTTAAAGCCAGATTTTAAAAAGTTTTTATTCAACAAAATATTTGTAAACACTTGATAGATGGGTAATAAATTTATCAATAATATGTTTAATATATTTAGATTATAGTAATTAAATTTGAGTAACTTTCAACATGGTGATGCGGCGGTAATAGCCAGATATAGTTTTGTATACAACTGCCTAAAGCCCGGTTTTAGTAAGTATTTATCAACAAAATATTTGTAAACACATGATAGATTTGTAATATAGTTATCAATAATATAATTACTATATTTACATTTCTGTAATTACATTTGAGTTACTTTCAACATGGTGATGCGACGTTCAATGTCAGTTCTAGTATTGTATACAATCGCTTAAAGCCAGGTTTTAAAAATTTTTTATTCAAAAAAAATGTTTGTAAACACTTGATAGACGGGTAATATAGTTATTAATAATATGTTAATATATTTACATTTCTGTAATTACATTTGAGTTACTTTCAACATACTGATGCACCGTTCAAAGCCAGTTAAAGTTTTGTATACAACTGCTTAAAGCCAGATTTTTAGAAATGTTATTATTCAACAAAATATTTGTAAACACTTGATAGATGGGTAATATAGTTATTATTAATATGTTTACTATATTTACATTTTTGTAATTACATTTGAGATACTTTCAACATACTGATGCACCGTTCAAAGCCAGTTATAGTTTTGTATACAACAGCTTAAAGCCAGTTTTTAAAAGTTTTTATTCAACAAAATATTTGTAAACACTTGGTAGATGGGTAATATAGTTATCAATAATATGTTTACTATATTTACATTTCTGTAATTACATTTGAGTTACTTTCAACATGGAGATGCGACGTTTAAAGTCAGTTCTAGTATTGTATACAACAGCTTTAATCCAGGTTTTAAAAACGTTTTTTTTCAACCAAATATTTGCAAACACTTGATAGACGTATAGTATAATTATTAATAATATGTTTACTATATTTACATTACTCTAATTACAGTTGAGTTACTTCTTTACAAACTGATGCAGCGTTCATAAAAATTATAGTTTTGTATACAACTTAAAGCCAGATTTTAAAAATTTTTATTCAACAAAATATTTGTAAACACTTGATAGATGGGTAATAAATTTATCAATAATATGTTTAATATATTTAGATTACTGTAATTACATTTGAGTAACTTTCAACATGGTGATGCGGCGGTAATAGCCAGATATAGTTTTGTATACAACTGCCTAAAGCCCGGTTTTAGTAAGTATTTATCAACAAACTATTTGTAAACACATGATAGATTTGTAATATAGTTATCAATAATATAGTTACCATATTTACATTTCTGTAATTACATTTGAGTTACTTTCAAAATGGTGATGCAACGTTCAATGTCAGTCCTAGTATTGTATACAATCGCTTAAAGCCAGGTTTTAAAAAGTTTTTATTCAAAAAAATATTTGTAAACACTTGATAGACGGGTAATATAGTTATTAATAATATGTTTACCTTATTAACATTTCTGTAATTACATTTGAGTTGCTTTCAACATTCTGATGCGATGTTCAAAGCCATTTATAGTTTTGTATACAACAGCTTAAAGCCAGATTTTAAAAAGCTTTTTATTCCGTAAAATATTTGTAAACACTTTTTAATATGGTTATTAATAATATCATACACTATATGTACACTATTTACTAATTTTTAGTTGGGAAGTCCACTTGACAGGATGTATATAGGGTGATCCTGTCAGCAGGCATTTAGGCAGCAGACCTGTGTTCATTTACATGACACATCTTGGAAGCATTGTCTGTAAAAAGCAATGACTGGTTTAGTTCATAAATATAAATTATGTATCAAATGTCAGATGTGTAAAATTAAAAACATATTCACTATTTACATTTGGTAAAATAAAACTCACAGAACTCCAGACTCGCTACAGGCAAATGTATTGGCTACTCGGTCGAAATTCACGGGTATCAATATACAACAAGCTATTGGTATATAACCAAATCCTCAAACCGGTTTGGACGTATGGTATACAGCTTTGGGGCTGTGCCAGCAAATGTCACATACAAGGGATACAACGCTTCCAGAACAAAGTACTAAGAAACATCGCCAACGCTCCTTGGTATGTGCGTAACAGTGACTTGCATTGCGATCTTGGTGTACCCATGGTCGAGGAAGTCATAAAACAGAACGCCATCAAACACGTAAATCGGCTTACTCAACACGAAAATCGTGAGGCACTGAGACTTCTCGACAACAACCACCTGACAAGACGACTCAAAAGGACAAAACCATTTGAACTCGTTGAACGACAAGAGTGACAACAATGCTCTTCCTCACGCCGGTTGGCTTCCAACATCAAACAAGATACAATAGAAATCAATGGATTCTTTGTAATAAAAGCTAAAATCTAATTATCAAATGTAAATTAATGGTTGGTCAGAAATGACCAGTTTTAATAAAAAAAAAAAAAAAAAAAAAAAAAAAAAAAAAAAAAAAACTATTTACATAACAACAAGTAGTTATGGTATTTTGTGTATTAGAAAATAAGGAACATATTGAATCTAAGCTGCTTTAATTTTGGTTACCAGTACCACTATTATCCTAAACTAAGATTTATGAATAAACACACATAGGCCTACTACAATATGGTAAACGAATGTAAGTATAAGTACATATGTAGGCCTGGTCTGTTTTTGTGAAGTACATATTTTAGACCAAGTATTTACAACATTTTTGTAAAGGTTTAGTTATTTCAAAACTTAGATTTTATAAATATCTATTACAATATTTTTTTTATATTTAATTACTTGATAAATATCTTACGGTTGTGGTTGCCATTAACAATGTATATTTTTATAAACGTCACCTATTATTTTGTTATAAAACAGCTGATTTATGAAATTGTGTTTTCAGGTGGTTCTCTTTGCGACCATGCTACTCACACAATGTTATGGTGGGCCTTACACGAATTTATGAATGCGCGTAAATTTATATAAGGAAAAAAAGTTCATTTAGTGAATGAGACTAAGACTTGAAGTTACTTAATCACAGTCCAATTAAGTAATTCTGTTCTGAATTTGCTGCTGATATTTGAAACGGGAACTTTATGACCAGACACATATTTTCAATACACACACCACTAATGTTTTATGATTATTCTTACAATAATTGATTGAATAACTATCAAATACAAAGTTAATTGTTTTGTAGGTAAAGCAATCCCACGTACAAAAGAAATTAAAAAACAATTCCCTTTTTCAAAAACCAACATAAATGACCCGACGTCCCCATATTGGAGGCATAACGTAGAACTTCCACTAAGGTAATGTTATCGTTCGTCATCATTGTTGGAACTTCTCAAATAAAACTCTACGTATACTGCAATGGTCCTTCACCCCGTTCCTTACAACCTCAACCTGCCACCTGTCGAAAGTTGCCTACCACCTAGTTACATGAGCAAGTATTGAAAATCCCATCTAATAAGTATACCCTGGGAACGTTGTCTATAAAGTGTATTTAAAGTCATGGTAAGGTCAGTGATCTGTCATATGGTCTAATTTATGTCAGCTGAAAACACATAAAATTTATCACATCATACCATCATCCACCATGCTCCTGCTTTAGTGAGGTACATGCAAGATAGAGTCTTACCATATCCTCCTAAAAGAGATCCTGTGTTTCATATGGTAAAACCTGCCAGTGAGTATCAACTCCTGGGCTTTAAAGCAAAACCAACTAGTCCTTAAGCTAGCTTATAATTTATAATTTAATTAAATTAATTTCTCTGGATGGGTTGCTCGATTATCTTTAGGTTGCACCTTGATTTCTAGCTATTTATTATTAAATAAATATGACTGACTAATAGGCTGGATTTTACTAATTGTATTGACTTTATTAATTTACTATTATAATTTACTAGTTGGGAAATAATTAAATTTATTATTTTTGTACACAGGATTAATTCAATAAAAATTACTCTTTTGGCTGTTGTTGGAAACTGAATTTAATAATAAAGAAATTTGTAACTGAAATAAATTGAATATATTCTTTCAAATAGTACTATCTTAAAGTCCTTAGCTAACAAAACATAAATTAAATTTACTAAATAAACTAAGATTACTTTGATATTTATTGCAGGGAGGTTGGCTAAGTTTATTTCAATTATTATAAATTTCAAATTTAATTTATGATCTTATTTTTTGCCAGCAGTTAAATGACATTCAATAAATTTACATATTGTATCATTTAAACCAAATTTGTTACTAATTCTACTACCACAGAAATCATTGATTTACAAGCCTTTGAATTTATATATATAAATTGAAATATTTTAATTAAAACTAAATTTCAAATTTTATCACTCATTCAGAAAATACTAAATAATTTGTGATTGATTTTGTTTAATAATTTCTGGTTGAGAAATTATTTATATTTTTCTACAAGTTAAATATTGATAAATATTTTTTCACAGTTTATTTAACTACTGGTTGTAACAAACTTTATTGCATTTCCTTAGATATTATGAATGAGTTTATTTTAGAAATATGCCTGATATTCTTTCTATTTTTTTCCATATGCTTTACTATTTTTATATTTTGCAAAACATTGGAACATTTTTATAACTTAATAATTTTGTAATTTCCAATTTTTAAATTTAATTTTCAAGGAAATAAAGCCATTATTTATAATTTACACATTTAAAGCATTTATTTGAATCTTTGGAACGTATTTCAAGATCAAATTTAATTTAATTACTAAATTTGTATAAAAATCATGACTTGCCCAAATCTCGCACTTCCCAAGGTCCTAGGAGATGACTTTATGCTTCCAGACTGGTAGTCTTCTTGCTTCCGTCTGGATTACGGCTCATCCAGGAAGCAAGAAGGGACAAATTCGGCGAAGCCAGTTTCTTGACAAATGAAAATTTTAACCGTAATTTTTCATATTTCGATGTCTAGTTTTCACTAGACATAAATTAAGACATACTACATTATTCCCGCACTCCGCGGCCTCGAGTTTATGCTCTAGAAATTCATATTGGTATTTTTGCTAATTTAACAGAAACTGTGACCTTTCTGATTAGTGGCCTAGTTATGAGAGAGCGCCTAAACGCTCAGCGACGGTTATCGTCTCTATTCCCCCACCCTCGATTTGCTTGTCTGACTTGGATTTGAACCGTTTTTTCTTGTCTTAAAACTGTTTATTTAAAATATTGTAGAAACCTGAATTTTACGTAGCACACAAAACACTCCCGAAGTCATGATTTTTGTACAATTACAGTTTATTTTAGAATTATACACTTAATGATCATATTCATGGCTTGGAAAATTTAGTTAAATTATATTTTATAAATTGAGATTATTTCAATTTTTTATTGAATTGTGACGGTACATTTCAACCCGTTACAATACACATTCAGAATCTTTTTACGTACTAGTTTGAATATTAAATTATTATGAAAATGTGTAACACAATGAAATGGTATTGAAGTAAAATGAATAAAATCATATAATATTTGTCCAAATTTCAATATTACAAACAACTTTAATTCATGTGCTTTATTAAAATTATTAGAGATTCAGAGATAATTTGAAGACACTGGCAATATACAATATTAGATGAAATTCTGTGTCATAAAAATAACATTTTAAGATCTAATCAGTGATGCATTATCAAGTGTTACCTTGATATTTTATCTGAGCTGTTATAAATGCTTCAAAGACATGCAGAGATTTATTGTTATTTTAAAAAAATATACGCATTTATGCAAAATATAAACATTTTAAAATGTTTTAAGAAATGGTGCTTTTAAAAAGGTGAATGTCTCCCTTCTGGCCCCTGACTCTATTCTCGAACCTTTGAACGGCGCAATGCTGGCTGACAGTCAGCCATTGGAACAAGCAATTTGCCTTTTATAGGAATCAAACATATTAAAACTTTTATTGTATCTTGGTTCCCACATTTGACCTTGAAACTTTTGTATAGCAACTTAGGAATTGCCGAAGTTCCAGCGGCTA
Organism: Prosapia bicincta; assembly: GCA_036971475.1. Classification (NCBI taxonomy): domain Eukaryota; kingdom Metazoa; phylum Arthropoda; class Insecta; order Hemiptera; family Cercopidae; genus Prosapia; species Prosapia bicincta. The sequence continues at coordinate 777,628 of JBAIZL010000108.1, forward strand.
TTTTCAACAAGTCGTTCAGGCTCAAGTTTAAAACCGGGCGACAGACAAATCCAAACACCTGGCCTCCCTGTAGCAGGATTACAGGAATACGCCACGATTCCCAGCCTATAGAGACTCGTAGGTTACGGAATCTTAACCTTCGCGTTCACGTACAACGTAACTCTATCGCTGTCTACTAGATAGCAGTAGCTCTTGTGTATAGCTGTTGCATTACCGTTCTGTTTCATTTCACTATCTCCTGAATCTCCATGGAAAGAGCTTATGAGCTTAGTACATAATTTCAATCCTGTTTCTTTCACTCGCGGTAGGGATACTAACCGCATGCGCATGTAAGACGGAGGTAGCTCGCTAGAGGTTGGCTGCCACGAGAGCTGGGCGGGTTTTGGGGGCTCAGACAAGGTTAAAAAAAAATAAATTAAAAAAATGCATTTATATTTTAACTCAATTAAGATAAAATGGGTAATTGATAAATAAATTACTATTATGTAGTCAAATTATACAAAATTGAGTGTGTAGTAATTGATGTGCCAATAATAATAGTATAATATTATTTCTAAAATGGGAAATACTTGATAAAATAGAGACCCTCTTACTTTATTTACACCATTGTTCTTCAAGAAGATATTCACAATGAGAAACAAACAATTTTACTAAGGGCAAAAATTTTGCTCTTGAATTTTTGTTTTTTGTACGTTGAATCGCTTTACTTTTAAAAGATATGATTTTGGATTTAATCAATGATTGTTAGAACAATAATAAAATGTTAGTGGTGCTTGTATGGAAAATATGTGACTGGCCATAAAGTTCCTATTTCCAACACTAGAAGCAAATTCAGAACAAACATACTTGATTGGACTGAGATTAATTAAATTCAAGTTTTAGTCTCATTCACTAAATGAACTATTTTTAACATTATATTTCCTTCGGCTATAAATTTACACGCATTCATAAACTCGTGTAAGGCCCACCATGATAGTGTGTGAGTGACAACAGCTTACAATCAGATTTTACAAAACGTTTTTTTCAACAAAATATTTGTAAACACTTGATAGACGGGTAATATAGTTATTAATAATATGTTTACTGTATTTACATTTCTGTAATTACATTTGAGTTACTTTTAACATACTGATGCAAACAGTTGCTGAGGTTGACTAATTTCTTAGAACATACTAATTCTGCCATAGTGGTAGGCTCATGGTAAATCGATTTCAGGTGTTTTATGACAGCTTCATCTTCTTCCTGGAACTTGATATCTTGGTTCGGGCATCCCTAATCTACACCTAACACAACTAATAACAGTTTTATTCCATTTTATGGTGTTTGATTTTCCACTATTTAAAACAAATCGCATTAATCGGCGTTTCTGGATGACGCTATCCGCCTTGTTAACAAACTAGCCTTTTTTTTTACTTCATTTTCGACCAATACAATTTACGTTCCTATGACAACAACTGGTTGTTTGGGCACGATTTTCTGGGATTTCCATTTATAGCTTCTTATACTACCGATGTTTTAGTTGAGTTGATTTATTATATTTTAAATCCTCCCCCAGCCGAATTTCACTTTTATATTTGTCCAAATTAACTTCTTTTAATTTTAGCGTCTTAGTCTTTCACTGAAGCTTCTGTCAGCCATCTTGCCAAATTTTCCAAGCCGCTATCGCTGATGTACACTATTTTCAATATGCTTTCATCGGACCTGCTGTGAGACTATGTTTAACACAAAAATTGAGACATCGTGAATGAGGCTATCTCTTAGACTATAGATTCCCTTTAAAATAGCTTACTTGATATCATTTCAACTTATTAATCTTGTTATTTGACTTAAATATGAACTTTTCTACATTGTGTATGAATTGATTAATATTTTCATTGGAATTTATTTCACTAAATTATTATTTTTTATAATTTACTTTACGTGGGTTTTCTTTACAATAGTCGAAAATAGATATTGCGAAAGAACTGCTAGTGTCGCCGCAACTTCAGGCCGGCGCCGATAGCGATCTGAATTCATTTTGGTAATTTTAGAATAGACCTAAAAGAATGGTTTTAATTGTAAAGTCCCGTTATTTTAAATTTTTAGTTTTATAGTTGACTCGTTTCAAAGTTAGATATTAAAATATTATTCAAATTTAATATATTTATTTTTAAATTTAAAGATTTGAGAATTATCCTCTGGTCGTGGATACCATATACCAAAAAAAATATTGAACATTGATCTGATGATATAAACATAACCTCTAAAGCAGGGGTTCCTAAACTTTTTTGTACCACGCCCCCGTCTGGTTATTTGGACACCCCCACGCCCCCCTACACATATCAGCTTTCCATTTTGCAACATCCTATTTCCACGGTGCCGTACATACCAACTCCTACTTGTACAAGTACATGAACTCGTACAAGTATGTACCTACTTGATACGGTGAGTAGGTAGATTTTTTGTTCACTGTTGAATGCGGTAACGCAGAATGGAAAGATTCAATAATTGTACGTATGTTGAAAATTAAAACAAGTATTACATGAAAAACGAATATAATTACTGATACAAAATTTAACATTGAACACAGATACATTTTCAATTTAAGGAAGGTGAAACAATAGGCCTACCTACTTACAAAAACAAAACATAAAATATAATTTAGTGAGATGGGTGCGCCTGCATGTTCGGAATAAGTTGACAAATCCTGGGTTTTCAGACAAAGCACAGCGTAGGTCACTTTCGACATCAAGTTTGTTGCAGTACTTGGTTTATCGCCACAAGAGTTGAAAACGCTTTTTCGCACATGTATGTTGTTGAAAAAGGCAAGTACATCCGAACAGCTTTCTCTGAAACACTGGGGTAAACTTTTAAGTACTTTAACCAAAATGAGGGCTTGTCCATTTGTTCAAAATCGTATCTTGCAGCAGAGTCATTTTTTATTTCTATTCCCTCCTCTTGCAACTCTTCTGGCAGCAACTGTATGTCCATGTGGAACTCGTCGGTTGATAGTTTGTAAAACTCCTCTGAAGTTAGGAAAGTACCTGCTGAACTATTCCTTGAAATTCTTCAAATGGTGAATTATCAAGTTTTTCAAAAGCGGTCCTTCATATACGTCCTCAAATCATGCTTCTTCTGAGACTGATACTACTTTGCTGAAACTTGAATAGTTGCTGGGGTTCATTGACACTTTACGTATCCAAAGTTGTAGTTTCTCAACGTACATCTTGATGGCATCCTGATGTGTTACTATATTTGAGTCGGCACCTTGCAGTCTCAAGTTTAGGTTGTTTAACGTGTCAAAAAAGTCTGATAAATAGGCCAAAATCACTTGGTTACTGGGTTTTATTGAACTCTGCACTAAGATCGTTTTGTTTCTGCTGTGCCAAAAACGTAATCACTTCATCACGGAGCTAAAATAGTCTTCCCAACATATTGCCTTTTGATAGCCATCGTACTTCTGTATGAAATAGCATCGTTTTGTGGTCACTTCCTAAATCTTCACAAAGAACTTTAAACAGTCGAGTATTTAATGCACTGTTCTTAACGTAGTTGACTACTTTAATAGATAGCTTTAAAACAGCATTGAGTTCGTTTGGAAGCGTTTTTGCTGCCAAGGCTTGGCGCTGAATAAAACTATAAATCCAAACCACATCAGCATTTTTCTCTTTGACCAACTGCACAAAACTTGAATGAGAACCCAGTTTTGAAGGAGCACCATCTGTGCATACACCAATAAGTTTTTGCTAAGAACGTTCGTGTTTCTTAAAAAAATCTGATACTGCTTCCATCACATCTACAGCTTTAGTAGTGGTCAACAGCTTAGTAGAAAAAATCAGTTCATCCTTCATTCTTTAATTTTCAGTGTAACGAACATATAGAATCAAATGAGAACATTGTGCTATGTCTGTACTCTCGTTAAGCTGGATAGCAAAAAACGGGGATTTTTTTATTGCATCAACCACCTGGTTTTTAATGTCTTCGGCCATATCATCAATTCGGCGTTTTACGGTGTTGTCTGAAAGTGGTATTTGTGATAGCTTTTGCCTACTAACAGTTCCAAGGACAACATCGGCTGCTTTTAAAAGGCACGGTTTAACAAGCGTTTCACCAATAGTGTGACTTTTCTTTTCCTTAGCAATAAGAAGAGATAATTCATAGGAAGTTTCAAGCACTTTTAGAGATGACTGAGCAGCAGATCCAGTGCTATCTAACTTCATGCGCTTTAAATTCTGAGATTTTGCAGCAAAAAACTCTTTAGGTTTGTCCTTTAAAGAGGTATGTTTGGTTGACAAATGTCTCAGAAGACGATTAGGCCTCATCACGTCATTGCTTAATACTTCATAGCAAATAACGCACTGAGAGTGATCAACATTATCTTTAAGCAAGGAAACAAACCCATATTGAATATGGGTCAATATACTTGCGTTTCTTTGCTTCACACAGAACTCACACAACACAAAACCAATTACTCCAATTCAAACGTCGCAGCAATTATAGAACACCCACATTACAGCAAACACGGTGACTGATAATTCACGGAAAGTACTGTGCCAGAACGGACTAGTTACAACGCAAGCACTGAACAAACTGCGTTGGATTGAAGATGCGGTGGAACACTCGCACTCACGCCAAGCCCAAACGGAGGTATCGGTACACACACCACACAACTTTATTGAAACTTTACAAAAACAATTATGGGAACTTAGAAAGACTTTATTTCAAAGATCTAAGGAAATTATTTTTGTAATTTTTTTATTTATTTCATTTGGGTGTCACGCCCCCCTGACTTTCTCCACGCCCCGAACAGGTGGGCTCGCCCCCCAGTTTGGGAACCCCTGCTCTAAAGTCAATATAAAACAGCTGATTTATGAATAAACACATATAGGCCTACAATATGGTAAACGATTGTAAGAATAAGTATGTTTCTGTGAAGTACATATTTTAGACCAAGTATTTACAACTTTATTGTAAAGGTTTAGTTATTTTAAAACTTAGTTTTATGAATATTAAAATCTATTATAATATTTTTTAAAATTTGATTAATCGATAAATATCCTACGGTTGTGGTTACCATTAACAAATATTGAAAATGTAACTGATATTCATATAAACGTCAAATGATATTTTTTTATAAAACAGCTGATTTATGAAATTGTGATTTCAGGTGGTTCTCTTTTATGTTACTCGCACAATGTCATGGTGGGCCCTACACGAATTTATGAATGCGTGTAAATTTATATAAGGAAAAAAAGTTCATTTAGTGAATGAGACTAAAACTTGAATTCACTTAATCTCAGTCCAATTAAGTATGTCTGTTCTGAATTTTCTGCTGATATTTGAAATGGGAACTTTATGTCCAGTCATATATTTTCTACACACACTACTAATGTCTTATGATTGTTCTTACAATTATTGATTGAATAATTATCAAATACAATGTCAATTTTTTGTAGGTTGACCAATCCCACGTACAAAAGCAATTAAAAAACCAACAAAAATGACACGATGTCCCCACATTCTTCCGTAACATAGAACTTCCACTAATTAAATATAATTGTTCTGCAATATTGTTTGAACGTCTCCAATAAAACTTTACGTATAGCCTATACATTCAGAATCTTTTTAAGTACTGGTTTGAATATTAAATTTTTATGAAAATGTGTAACACTATGAAATGGTATTGAAGTAATATGAATAAAATCATATAATATTTGTCCAAATTTTAGTATTAAAGATAGCCTTAATCCATCTGCTTTGTTAAAATTATTAGTGATTTAGAGATAATTTGAAAACATTGGCAATATAAATTATTACATGAAATTCTGTGTCATAAAAATAACATTTTAAGATCTAAACAGTGATGCATTATCAGGTGTTACCTTGATATTTGTTCTGACAATAAATGCATTTTATCATCCATTAGGCCCTTTATGCCTTTTTATAATATATTATTAATGAACTAATACAAAATTTCTCCAGCTAATGTATGTTTGGCCCACCTCATATTGAAATCCTTTTATCTGAGCTGTTATAATTCCTTCAAAAACATGCACAGATTTATTGTTATTTTAAATAATTAATAATACGTTAAAAAAATACTGTATTTTAAGGAATTAAAAGAAATGTGGTGCTTTTAAAAAAGGTGAATGTCTTCCCTTCTGTCCCCCTGATTCTATTCCCGAACCGTTGAACGAGCTCAATGCTACGTCATGTTCCCTATCATTCAGCCACTGGAACGGGCAAATTTGCTTTTAATAGGAATCAAACACTTACTTTGAGAGAAATTTTGTTCTACCGTTTGATCCTTGAAAATTTTGCACAGCAACCAGGTAAAGTTCCAGCGGCTATTTTTAAGAAGTCGTTCGGGCTCAAGTTTAAAACCGGGCGACAGACAAATCCAAACACCTGGCCTCCCGGTAGCAGGATTACAGGGATACGCCACGATCCCCAGCCTATATAGATATATAGGTTGCGGAATCTTAACTTGTGCGTTCACGTACAACGTAACTCTGTCGCTGTCTACTAGATAGCAGTGGCTCCTGTGTATAGCGGCTGCATTCATAAACTCATGTAGGGCCCACCATAATATTGTGTGAGTGACAACAGCTTAGAGGTGGGCGAACCGATTCATTCAGAAGAACGGTTCAGAATCGGACGGTTCACTAAAATGAAGCGCTTCATTTGACCGGTTCATCGGTTCACTTGTTGTAGCCATTCCCATTGTAATAAGCATGCGATGCAGTAGCATTTGTCATTATTGTACAACACTTATAATATACATATTATAAGTAATAGTATACAATTTTTCATTATAATTAATTTGTTGTATAGCCTATTAAGCTGCTATTATTTCAACCAATTTACGTACATACTATTGTTCCAACTCAGCTTGTAAGGTTATGTTAATGATAACCTCATTGTACCAATATTGATATAACGGTACAAACTGGCCATTTTGTTAAAATAAGATTTTGTGAGTAAATGGCGCTCAACTAACATTTTCAAAAAATGTTATTCAAGAATACATTATAAACAAGAAACGGATGAATAAAACGTAAATATTGACTAAATGTGGCTTTATAAACATAACCACACTTATAGTATTATTTAGCAACATAGTTCTGAAATAAACATTACATATACCTACAAACAATCTTATTAGAATAGATAAGACTATAAATGAAATAAAGTATAAACTCCTGCATTAAACAGTCCACTGTATTTTTTACTATTGACAAGTCAAAGTTACTTAATTGTATTCAATTAGCATACACTTTTCCCACTTTTATTTATTCATATAGGTTGAATCCATCTTCACGTGAGCTACTAGTTTTCACTAAAAAAATACTTGTAAATATTCAGTATTTTCTTATAGTAGCACTTATTTATGTTTGTTGAGAACGGCCGTTTCGGGAGATCTGAGCCATTGTCAACTCAGACCGTAACTCAAGTCTAAGACAGTAAAAGTTACGGTCTAAATTGACAAACGGACACATCTAAAACGGCCGTCCTTAACAAATATAAGTAAGTGTTATAGGCAAGTTGTAAAACTTAGGTCCCATTGGGACATGAACATCAATAAACATTTTCACTTTACAAAATTTCTTTTGTGAAACTTTAGATGCCACGTTTATTGTTTAGAATAGACATTTCTTTGCTTGAATAAACATTCATTTAATGAAATTAGATAATATTAATGTAATAGTTTTAATTAAAAAAAAAATGTTTACCAATACCTAAATATAACAAACACAATGCTACAAAAAGTAAACATTTCTTTATAAAACATCAATTTTTATATTTGTTGATTCCATGGCTTCACGTGAGCTATTAGTTTTCACTAAAACACTTGTAAATATTTACAAACTTGCCTATAGTAAGCAAATATAAGCAACAAATATAACAAGCGCTACTATAAGCAAGTTTGTAAATATTTACAAGTGTTTTAGTATCAATTTTTAATAGAAATATCAAAGGTTTTTTTCACAAACGTTTTTGACTATACAATTATTTAAATACATACATTTCTAAAAAAAACCCAGCCATAAGTTATAAAGTCGGTTTCTTGTTATCTGTACTACTTTCCAATTGCTATCATGTTCAGTTGATGTTAAAGTTGTAAAAGTTTCAGTTTCTGAAAATTGTATACCAATAATTGGTAACTGATTATGCTAGGCAGTTTGAAATACATTTTGTGTTTATTTCGGTACTGTTATTCTATAACTTGTGTAATGTTAATCTATATTCTCGTAATTAATGAGTATGTATGTGATCACACACACTCATGGGCGCCCATGTATAATTTTATAGGGGGGCCAAATCTGATACCTGGGGGGATGGGATTCCCTTCAAGAGAAGGGGGGTCCGCGGAAATTTTGAAAAATTAGGGTTAAAATGGTGAGTTTTAAGGCACTTTAGAAAATTCGAAACTTCTAATTTTTACAGGCTTTTTTTGTATCGATTAATTTATTTATACGATTATTTATGACGATACTGCACTCGAGACAAGGCTCGCTGATCGGCAAAATGACGCCAAAATGTTACACCATAATGCTCACGGCTCATGTTTGGACGCGGCTACAGGCCTTCGTATTCGCCAGATTACCCTAGAGTAATATTTGTCTAAAAATGCAAATTGCAAATTTCTCTTTTTCTGTCCAAATTGATCAATAACTTTATCTTGGAAACTACCAAACTTTGATTTCACTCTGTTTCTGTGTAAACTGAGCAGACACAATCCAGAAAGACGGTCCTCGCCAATCGTAATACGTAGCCAAGTCTTTACACGACGGAGTGTACTAAAGGAACGTTCCACAGTGCAAGTTGTAGGAGGTATTGTTTGATAATAAATTATCATTTCCCTCACTGCTGGATGAAATGTGGTTTCTGTGAGAACATCTTGGAGTGTTGTTTTTCCGAAAATTCTTTGCATTTCCATAAATCGAACCATAATCTGGCCTCTCCTTCCAAGTTATCAATGTTATAGAACTCTTGCAGTCTTTTAATATCTGTCATATAATCTTTCTTACTGTGAAGCTTTTTTATTGCAAGAGGGTGTAAAATTCCTCCTTTGAACGCTACCTCATTACTGTTTTCAAATCTTGATGATAAAGACATAATTAATGAATCTATGTAAGGATTATAAATTGATGCTCTGAAGTAATCCTCACATGTATCGCACTCAACATTAAATCTTTTTGTCTGCCTGCCAGCCAATCTTGGAATTTTTATGTCAATATCAAGTTCATTACAAGTATGCGTGACCTCTTCGAAAATGTTTGAGAATTCATTCGAATTTTCCTCTCTATGGCTTTTAAAAGTCCCCAGTAAATCTGTATTTATGTACTGATGTACTTTGTGAAGGTCCATATCGATACTCTGTAGCTTATTAGCTGCAGGCTCTAGATAAGAAGAGTATCTGGAAATAATAACCAAGCAAATAATGAATTTTGCCGAAGATGTAGCAGTATCTAGCTGGTTGGCATGTATTCTTGTTTCCTGACTGACATTTCGATCAGATGCAAGTCTGCCCAGGCTTTCTTTAATAGTCAGGAAGTGTTCTTTGAATAGCCTGATCGATTTATATTTTTGTGACCACCGTGTTTCACAGAATAGTGGAATATTTTTTATGCTCTTTCTACGTAAAACACTTTCCCTAAAAAACTGTATAACTTGTTTTATGGTTTCAACACTATTCCGAATTTCTTGAGCATTATTTAGGTCATTAACTACTAAGTTCAGTCTATGCGAGGCACAGTGATAATACACTGCTTTAGGGTATTTTTCTTTTATTCTAGCCTGCACACTACTTTCATGTCCTGCCATTGTAGAACAACCATCAAACCCTAAGCCAATCAATTTGGTCATATCTAATCCAATATTCTCAACAAATGATAAAATTGATGAAGAGATTCCCTCAGCATCTAACCGGCTTAGTTCAGAAAATCCTAACAACTCTTCTTTCACATCAAACTTCATGGGCTCTTCTTCAACAACAAACTGTACACCGACTGATAACTGTTCTTTACCGCTTATGTCAGCAGTTTCATCTGCTAAAAGCGAAAATGCTACTGATTTATTAACTTCAACAATCTCTCCTTGTAAAACAGAGCCACACACAATTATTAGGTCGTTCTGTACTCTGTGGAACGTATATTTTGCCCTACTGCCATGGTTTTCCAAATGATTTTTCAGGACTTTGTCACCTGAACTAACTCTGAACTGAAGTAAATCTTCAAAATTTCCTTGATTTGAATGTTTCCCCCGAATTGATATATCATGGGTGCCACAAAATATTAGTGATGCTAGAATGGGTCTTAGCTGTTCACGATTAGCATTTATAAGTTCAGTGATCCCGCTGTCTATTTGCTCGATGACATTTTTCTTCTTCATTTCTATGGAATCAGTAAAACTTTTCGCTTTAGTTATAGACTCATGATGCCTATTGCTCTGTTCTTGGCTTTTAGCATCTTCATGACAATGTTTGTAATCTTGATGAGCTCTCACAACAAATGCTCCAAATAATCCTCTTTTTAAAACTGGTCTAAATATCGTACAAAATTTGCAAAGCCCACCTTTCAATTTTGGTGAGTAGACCAACCATAAATATTTTTCCAACCAATTTTTTTTGAAAACTTCTTTTTCTTATTTTGCCAGTTTCAACATCTTGTTTGAAGTCACATGTAGAATTTCGTACAATTGGATTGGTTAGTAAATTATACTTCATGTCATCTGACAGCGGTACAGATACGTCCTGATTTAGATTTATGTACTCACCTAAATCAAACTAATTTCGATTAGCAACTGATGTTGATGCTTGGGGCTGTGAATAATCAAGCACAGTCGACTCTTCAATGACAGTATGATTGGAGATATTTTGGCGTGGCACTTTTGAAGATGTTAGTTCAGGTTCAGATGTAGGTAATTGAGTCCTCCTGCCCGGCTCTTTTCAAAGTACCACCATTATTTTTTGATCCAAAGAAATATCTGATATCCATGTCATTAAAATAGAACGGAAAACATTAGAACTTCCATGGTTCAACGCTAAGGACGTTCCGGAACGTCCAAAAAGGTTCTATCGTATGGCTGAAGAGGTTCGGAAACGTCCACCGTTGGACCATCACATATGCACATTCTAGAAGTTTTACCGACTTAGAATGATTAGTTTTACGTTCGGAAACTTCCACCGTTGGACCATCACATATGCACATTCTAGAAGTTTTACCGACTTAGAATGATTAGTTTTTAAAAAACTGGAGTTGAAAGCGAATAACGAATTTTTGTAGTTTGGTATAAATGCTCTTTTCTTCAAAATAGAAAGATTAGCACCAGAGATACGAAAAAAATGTTTATATATAAAATTATAGCTTGTTTAATTTCCAAGAATTTGGTTTGCAAAAATTTTTTGTACGGCAAAAATTGAGTGAGATATTGACAATTAAAATTTGTAACAACTTGCAAAGCAAAAACTACCTTTACAACCCTTTTATAGTCACACCTTTTTGAAACTGAGGGTTTCAAAAGGATGCAATATTAATAGCTTTGTATCTATTGTAAAAACCTACAAAATGCTTTTTTACAGAATTTTCTAAAGTAAAAAAAATAAAAGGTTCCGGTTAAAAACCCAATATATATTTTTTGAAACAAATGGAGAAGTCCAATTGGAAGCATAATAATGTACGTTACCGGCGTTTTTTTTTTTTTTTTGTATTCTGTACGATAGAAACTTATATGCATGCATACATTCACTCATACTCGACTCATGGAACCATAGAGCACATACGAGTACGTATATATAGGCGAGACGAATCTACGCCCGCAGGGCCAGGTGAAAGTTGAAACATCTGCTGATGTATTTACTTATGTAAGTATCTTTTTCATTTTGGAGCAGCTCGCCAGTATTGTTCTAAGATCTAAACACACTCTACGTGCAGCACCAATTTATCATAAATAGTTTAATATTGTGTATTAAATAGTTATGACAATATATCGGTTTGGGTGAAAAATTGAAAATTGTTTTTTTACTTTGGTTTTTTGTGGGTTCAAAATAAGGGGTAGTTTCACCCTTAAAAAATTTTTTTTAAAGATTGAAATACTCAGAAATTATATTAAGAATATCAAACTATTATTACCCTAATTATCAGATTCAAATTTAATCCTCCTTAAGATTTTTTATAAATTTGAGCAATTAGGGGTAGTTTTCACCCTTAAAAATGAATTTTTTGAGGGTCGAAATATTTAACAATAACAATTAGAGTATCAGACAATCATTATTTTTAATTCATCTCAACCAAATTTCACTCTTTTTACGCTTTTTTATAGATTTTGACAGTAAGGGGGAGTTTTCACGCTTAAAAAATAAAAAGCACCCGTCGGCACTATATAGATTTTGAAGTAGAGGGTAAGTTGAACTCAATCCCATATTTGTATGTAAATTGGTCTTTTCCGAAAAATTTGCGAAGTTTTTTCCTATTTTAAGCTTCGTTTCCTGGACTAATATTAAAGATAAATCAAATTAAAATGTCAATTTCTACAATTCAATTAAAGGTAATGTAACATAGGCTGTAACATATAATAAACTATTATAACTAATATGTGGACAAAATGGTATGTTTTGTTTAACTTAACGGAAATATACCTAATATCTATGTATCGTATTAATATACATAGGAATTCTTTTGAAATCGATCCTTGACGTTTGTTATGTTTCGTTATTAGAAAATTATTCACTTACCAATTAGGCTAATAATTTATCAATTTTGTAGATCGTAACACGGTACCGTACACTATAGTTAATATATAATCTCCCTGCTTCCTACTTGCACCCAACACAGTACTACAATGTCGAACGCAGATGACATGCAACAGAGAAGAAATGCAGCGTCAGTCGGAAGGGCCATGTTGTCCTTCCTGTCAAAACAAAATATTTTTAAACACTTGATAGATGGGTAATATAGTTATCAGTAATATATTTACTATATTTACATTACTGTAATTGCATTTGAGTTACTTTCAACATACTGATGCGGCGTTCAAAGACAGTTATAGTTTTGTATACAACTCCTTAAAGGCAGATTTTAGAAAGATTCATATTCTACAGAATATTTTTAAACACTTCATAGATGGGTAATATAGTTACTAATAATATGTTTACTATATTTACATTTCTGTAATTACATTTGAGCTACATTCAACATACCTATACGGGGCTCAAAGACAGTCATAGTTATGTATACAACTGCTTAAAGCCAGATTTTAGTAAGTTTTTATCAACAAAATATTTGTAAAGACTTGATAGATGGGTACTATAGTTATCAGTAATATGTTTACTATATTTACATTACTGTAATTACATTTGAGTTAGTTTCTTCATACTGATGCTGCGTTCAAAGCCAGTTATAGTTTTCTATACAACTGCTTAAAGCCAGGTTTTAAATAGGTGTTTTTTCAACAAAATATTTGTAAACACTTGATAGATGGGTAATATAGTTACTAATAATATGTTTACTATATTTACATTTCTGTAATTACATTTGTGTTACTTTCAACATACTGATGCAATGTTCAAAGTCAGTTCTAGTATTGTATACAACAGCTTAAAGCAAGGTTTTAAAAAGTTTTTATCAACAAAATATTTGTAAACAGTTGATAGATGGATAATATAGTTATTAATAATATGTTAATATATTTACATTTCTGTAATTACATTTGAGGTACTTTCAACATACTGATGCAAACAGTTGCTGAGGTTGACTAATTTCTTAGAACATACTGATTCTGCCTTAGTGGTAGGCTAATGGTAAATCGATTTCAGTTGTTTTATGACAGCTTCATCTTCTTCCTGGAACTTGATATCCTGGTTCGGGCATCCCTAATCTACACATAACACAACTAATAACAGTTTTATTCCATTTTACGTGTTTGATTTTCTACTATTTAAAACAAATCGCATTATTCGGCGTTTCTGGACGACGCTATCCGCCTTGTTAACAAACTAGCCTTTTTATTTTACTTCATTTTCGACCAATACAATTTACGTTCCTATGACAACAACTGGTTGTTTGGGCTCGATTTTCTGGGATTTCTATTTATAGCTTCTTATACTACCGATGTTTTTGTTGAGTTGATTTATTAAATTTTAAATCCTCCCCCAGCCGAATTTCACTTTTATATTTGTCCAAATTAACTTCTTTTAATTTTAGTGTCTTAGTCTTTCACTGAAGCTTTAGTCAGCCATCTTGCCAAATATTTCCAAGCGTCTATCGCTGATGTACAATATTCTCAATATGCTTTCATCGGACCTGCTGTGAGACTATGTTTAACACAAAAATTGAGACATCGTGAATGAGGCTATCTCTTAGACTATAGATTCCCTTTAAAATAGCTTACTTGATATCATTTGAACTTATGAATCTAGTTATTTAACTTAAATACGAACTTTTCTACATTGTGCATTAATTGATTAATATTTTTATTGGAATTTATTTCGCTAAATTATTATTTTTTATAATTTACTTTACGTGGGTTTCCTTGACAATTACCACGTTTTACAATGGTCGAAAATAGATATTGCGAAAGAACTGCTAGTGTCGCCGCAACTTCAGGCCGGCGCCGATAGCGATCTGAATTCATTTTGGTAATTTTAGAATAGACCTAAAAGAATGGTTTCAATTGTAAAGACCCGCTATTTTAAATCTTTAGTTTTATAGTTGACTCGTTTCAAAGTTAGACATTAAAATATTATTCAAATTTAATATATTTATTTAAAATTTAAAAATTTGATAATTATCCTCTGGCCGTGGATACCATATACCAAAACAAATATTGAACATTTATCTGATGATATAAACATAACCTCTAAAGTCAATATAAAACAGCTGATTTATGAATAAACACATATAGGCCTACAATATGGTAAACGATTGTAAGAATAAGTATGTTTCTGTGAAGTACATATTTTAGACCAAGTATTTACAACTTTATTGTAAAGGTTTAGTTATTTCAAAACTTAGTTTTATGAATATGAAAATCTATTATAATATTTTTAAAATTTGATTATTTGACAAATATCCTACGGTTGTAGTTACCATTAACAAATATTAAAAATGTATCTGATATTCGTATAAACGTCAATTTTATTGATTGAATAATTATCAAATACAATGTCAATTTTTTGTAGGTAAAGTAATCCCACGTAGGCCTACAAAAGAAATTAAAAAACCAACAAAAATGACACGATGTCCACACATTCTTCCGTAACATAGAACTTCCACTAATTAAATGTAATTGTTCTGCAACATTGTTGGAACTTCTCCAATAAAACTTTACGTATAGCCTACACATTCAGAATCTTTTTAAGTACTGGTTTGAATATTAAATTTTTATGAAAATGTGTAACACAATGAAATGGTATTGAAGTAAAATGAATAAAATCATATAATATTTGTCCAAATTTCAGTATTAGGCCTAAAGACAACTTTAATTCATGTGCTTTATTAAAATTATCAGTGATTCAGAAATAATTTGAAAACATTGGCAATATACAATATTAGATTAAATTCTGTGTCATAAAAATAACATTGTAAGTTCTAAACAGTGATGCATTATCAAGTGTTACCTTGATATTTGTTCTGACAATAAATGCATTTTATCATCCATTAGGCCATTTATGCCTTTTTATAATATATTATTAATGAACTAATACAAAATATCTTCAGCTAATGTAGGTTTGGCCCAACTCATATTGAAATCCTTTTAGCTGAGCTGATATAAATGCTGTAAAGACATGCACAGATTTATTGTTATTTTAAAAAAAAATACAAAACGTTTAAAAAATATTTTATTGCATTTTAAGAAAAGGTGCTATTAAAAAGGTGAATGATTGTTATTTTAAAAAAATATTCAAAACGTTCAAAAAATTTATTGCATTTTAAGAAAAGGTGCTTTTAAAAAGGTGGATGTCTCGCCTTCTGCCCCCTGACTCAATTCTCAAACCGTTGAACTATGTATGAAAAGTTTGAGACAATTTGTTAGCCGCTGAAGTTCCAGCGGCTTATTAAAGAAGTTGTTCAAGGTTCAATTGTCAAACCAGGCGACAGAGCAATCCAAACACCTGGCCTCCCGGTAGCAGGATTACAGGGATACGCCACGATCCCCAGCCTACACAGAGTCGTAGGTTGCCGAATCTTAAACTTCACGATCAACGTACAATGTAGTTCTGTCGCTGACTACTAGATAGCAGTAGCTCCTGTCTATAGCCGGTGATACTAACCGCATGCGCATGTGAGACGGAGGTAGCTCGCTAGAGGTTGGCTGCCACGAGGGCTGGGCGGGTTTTGGGGCTCAGACGCGGGTAAAAAAAAAAAAAAAAATGATAAAGAAATTATTATTAAGTAGTCAAATTATAAAGAATTGAGTGTGTAGTAATTGATAGTGCAATAATAATACTATAATATTATTTCTAAAATGGGTAATTCTTGATAAAATAGAGATCCTCTTACTTTATTTACACCATTGTTCTTCAAGAATATATTCCCAATGAGAAACAAACAGTTTTACTAAGCGCAAAAATAAATACTGCTTAAAATTGTCGTAAAAATAGTGTTGAAAATATAAACTCTATAAACGTATTATGTGAGTAATAATTCTGCTTTTGAAATTTTGTTTTTTTACGTTGGATTGCTTTACCTTTAAAAGATATGATTTTGGATTTAACCATGTGTCATGTGTAGGGTAGTAGCAGTTACACAATAATTAAATACCCTTACCTCGTGTCATATGTAAGGTAGTAGCAGTTACACAATAATTAAATACTCTTACCTCGTGTCATGTGTAGGGTAGTAGCAGTTTCACAATAATTAAATACTCTTACCTCGTGTCATATGTAAGGTAGTAGCAGTTACACAATAATTAAATACTCTTACCTCGTGTCATGTGTAGGGTAGTAAGAGTTACACAATAATTAAATACTCTTACCTCGTGTCATATGTAAGGTTGTAGCAGTTACACAATAATTAAATACTCTTACCTCGTGTCATATTTAAGGTAGTAGCAGTTACACAATAATTAAATACTCTTAGTTCGTGTCATGTGTAGGGTAGTAGCAGTTACACAATAATTAAATACTCTTAGATCATGTCATATGTAAGGTAGTAGCAGTTACACAATAATTAAATACTCTTACCTCGTGTCATGTGTAGGGTAGTAGCAGTTACACAATAATTAAATACTCTTACCTCGTGTCATGTGTAGGGTAGTAGCAGTTACACAATAATTAAATACTCTTAGATCATGTCATGTGTAGGGTAGTAGCAATTACACAATAATTAAATACTCTTTCCTCGTGTCATGTGTAGGGTAGTAGCAGTTACACAATAATTATATACTCTTACCTCGTGTCATGCGTAGGGTAGTAGCAGTTACACAATAATTAAATACTCTTAGATCATGTCATGTGTAGGGTAGTAACAGTTACACAATAATTAAATACTCTTACTTCGTGTCATGTGTAGGGTAGTAGCAGTTACACAATAATTAAATACTCTTACCTCGTGTTATATGTAAGGTAGTAGCAGTTACACAATAATTAAATACTCTTACCTCGTGTCATGTGTAGGGTAGTAGCAGTTACACAATAATTAAATACTCTTACCTCGTGTCATATGTAAGGTAGTAGCAGTTACAAAATAAATAAATACTCTTACCTAGTGTCATGTGTAGGGTAGTAGCAGTTACACAATAATTAAATACTCTTACCTCGTGTCATATTTAAGGTAGTAGCAGTTACACAATAATTAAATACTCTTAGTTCGTGTCATGTGTAGGGTAGTAGCAGTTACACAATAATTAAATACTCTTAGATCATGTCATATGTAAGGTAGTAGCAGTTACACAATAATTAAATACTCTTACCTCGTGTCATGTGTAGGGTAGTAGCAGTTACACAATAATTAAATACTCTTAGATCATGTCATGTGTAGGGTAGTAACAGTTACACAATAATTAAATACTCTTACCTCGTGTCATATGTAAGGTAGTAGCAGTTACACAATAATTGAATACTCTTACCTCGTGTCATGTGTAGGGGTAGTAGCAGTTACACAATAATTAAATACTCTTACCTCGTGTTATATGTAAGGTAGTAGCAGTTACACAATAATTGAATACTCTTAGTTCGTGTCATGTGTAGGGTAGTAGCAGTTACACAATAATTAAATACTCTTACCTCGTGTCATATGTAAGGTAGTAGCAGTTACACAATAATTAAATACTCTTGCCTCGTGTCATGTGTAGGGTAGTAGCAGTTACACAATAATTAAATACTCTTACCTCGTGTTATGTGTAGGGTAGTAGCAGTTACACAATATTTATATACTCTTACCTCGTTTTATGCGTAGGGTAGTAGCAGTTACACAATAATTAAATACTCTTAGATCATGTCATATGTAAGATAGTAGCAGTTACACAATAATTAAATACTCTTAGTTCATGTCATATGTAAGGTAGTAGCAGTTACACAATAATTAAATACTCTTAGTTCATGTCATATGTAAGGTAGTAGCAGTTACACAATAATTAAATACTCTTAGTTCATGTCATATGTAAGGTAGTAGCAGTTACACAATAATTAAATCCTCTTAGTTCATGTCATATGTAAGGTAGTAGCAGTTACACAATAATTAAATACTCTTACCTCGTGTCATATGTAAGGTAGTAGCAGTTACACAAGAACTATTCATGTAATATTCTACAATACTCTATAATACATTTATGCAATAGTTCTGCACGTTATAGATGTAAGTTGGAACTGTTGTACCTACTTGTATTTGCTTTAAATTGTTTTTATTTCAGCAAAAGCACAAGTATAACATATTTTTGTAGCTTTTGTGTACCCTATTCAAAATTATATTTCATAATATACCCATAACATATTTACAAAAATCGTTGCAAAACAATATTTTTTTACTATCAAGAAAATCTCATAGAGAATATGAAAGCTCTTTCTCCATTTCAAAAACTGTCAGAGGGTCCAAAATAAGATTTTTTTTACATTCGGTCTTAGTTCGAAGCTCAAGATCGATTTCTGTTAGTATACTTTGATTTAAAGTAGAATAGGAATGGGTCTGTAGCAGGGTAGGGTTGCGGTGTTGTCAGATCGTACGCTGCGACAGTCAACCCGCCACTGGGGCTAATACCGTCAACAGAAGCTATTTGGTAAAATTATTCATAACTTACAGATTTGTTTCACATTTTTTCCTAAAAAATCATATTTTTTTATTCTGAATTTCTAATCCTCTTTATTAGAAACTCTTTAT
This sequence comes from Prosapia bicincta, assembly GCA_036971475.1. Taxonomy (NCBI): domain Eukaryota; kingdom Metazoa; phylum Arthropoda; class Insecta; order Hemiptera; family Cercopidae; genus Prosapia; species Prosapia bicincta. The sequence goes on from JBAIZL010000108.1 coordinate 796,923, forward strand.
TAGAATTTCTTTCATTATTGAAAACTATTTTTTCGTATAATAAGGCGTGAATATATCACTCATAAATACCACTCAATAAGGTGTTCTAATAAATACCACTTAATTATTAACCGGAGATATTTCGTAAATTGAAAAAAAAGCATGTAGTTAATAATATATAACATTTAGCAATTATTTAATTACTATAATAAAATGTTCTTCATGCAACGGGTTAGAACTTTGAAGTGATTGTACAAAGAAAATTTTTGTTTGACAGTAATACGATGAGTGTTTCACTTTCACACTCGTAAACAAATTTAATTAATTTACACACAAAAATACGCACTAGATATAGCCGAGACGGAGGTAACCCCCGCTCCCTCTGGGTGATTTCACCAACGTAGAATCCTATTCTATTTTTAATCAAGCTGTAATTACATTGTTATAGCCTAATCTGGGTAACAAATAAGATTTGGCATATAATGGAACTAGGAGATTCTCCACTTATACATTTTTCTATATAAAATAAAAATAAATTGATTTTATTCCGTAAATAGTTGCACTCACCTGTCTCTCTGTTGATAAAAGTTAGGTAAAGT